>JZKD02S1433775.1:563626-576176 GCA_000966675.3 Picea glauca
GTCCATAATCATGTATAACGAAGGCACGCATCTGAATGGCTGAGGCGTCGGTGCCTAGATCCATGGTTGAGATTGAATTTCGAAACCCCTCGACCCTTCTGATTTTAATGGTGGGGGCAGGGTTCAGAATGTTGGTTAAACATTGTGCTCAGATCTACGGTCTAGTGGCAGGCGCGTCGATGGACGACTGATGGTATTTTTCGGACCCCCACGACCGGTCTTCTTTTAATGATGGGGGGGGTCCGGAATGGAGTGGTTTTCTAGCGGGCCCTCTTCTCTACATGGTAGGAATCCATTGCTATAGACTCCCACCACTTACCACTTACCATTTTCTAGCATGCCCCCGTCTCCCCATGACATCATCCTCCACTATTTTCCCCTAAGGGTCACATCTTGTTACTCTGTCAGCCCATTCCTCCTATTCACTCGTTACAAGTCCTTTCGCCATGGTCACCTCCCAATCAACACTTGCTACGTCACCCGATGGTACTCATCAGTCATTGTTACCTGCCATCTCACGCTCCAAAAGACCCATTGGCCATTTATTACTGGCCAACTTATTCGTTAGCTTGTTGATCCATCCCCCGCGACCAATGGGTATCCTTTTGCTCAAAACTACTCTTTTTGTTCATCCTCCCAGTGCTTACTTTGTCCTCACACCAGAGATATTATCCCTGTCATACCTCTGTTCCAGTCAGCTGTCCAAAACCACAGTCATCCCCACTAACATTTTGTTTGAATTGCAGGTATTTTCACAGTGATGGTGCCAAAATCCAAGAAAGCAGAAGCTGAGGAAAATCCTTTCCTCCCGCCTCCTGTTGATCTCGATAGGATCCATTTGGCTGAAAAATATCATTTAATCACAGATACCAGGTACAAATTTGACTTCGCAGATTTGTAGTCATGGCTCAAGAGATTTTCTTAGACCAAAGCGATGAAATTAGGTTATGGGATTCCAACCTTCCTCTGTATCTTTTCCCCCAGGTTCACCATTTCCCTGAATTCACCCTCAAATTCTAGGCTCATTACCTCCCCGACCAGAGAGCCATAGTATCTTCATCAGGAGAAACTCTGTTCTTCATTACACCAGAAGCCATTGATCAGATGATGCAGATACTAGAGCTGAATCCGTGTCCCCTTTCAATCCCGAAGTCATCACGGAGTTGTACTAGAAACTATCATTCCCTCAAAGAGCCTAGATTTTTTAGTTTTTCCTCCCTTAGGCCGCTCAGCTCCCCAAGACAAATCCCTTGTATCCTTCCTCCCTATTCTCAGAGAAGGGAAACCAAGTCATTTCGTCACTCTATGCTTTGCTTGGTTATTTTTTTGACAAATGGGTGGATGAACCCATATTGGGTTTTCTGTCCATCTTCTCCACAGAAGAAAGACCCACCACTCAGTTCGACTACAACACTTTTCTGGCGGACATTATTCATGAGCAGTTCTCAAATTTCTCCTGAAAGACATGTTCCGGTAGTCCTCAATAATGGCCTCCATGTTCACTTTCTTTCAAGCAGATAGGTTTTCCTTTTCAATGCAAAAAATGGACAAGGACGAGAGACCACAGGCAGTGAGAGCTTGGACTTCACTACTCAGACAAAATTCAACAAAGTTTAGTTTCAAATTTTTTTTCGAGTAGTTCAACCATCCAGTGGTAAGAATGCTCAGTGGCAGACCTGAACCTAGAATAAATGAGGACATTCAAAGGATTTTACGCCTCTCAGAACTTGCAAAAACTAGAGAATGGTATCTTTACCAAAACCACACCAAGATCAGAGTATATGGATGCGAGTTAGATCCATACAAACTACCCAAGTATCTTCCCATGAGGATATTTTCCCTGGATTACATAAGGCAAATGATTAACTCCAATGACATACATTTTGTGTCTCTAAAAAAGAAACAACAACTTAGAATTAAAGGGCAAATAGGGTTTTTCATATGCAATAGCCGAGGTGTAGGGGAAGAAGCAGACAAAATATTGAAAGAAATGAGGTTTCATGTTAGTTTCATATGGCACTATGATCCATGCGAGATAATTTCTGAGATGAGGATTAAAAATAAAAATGTTCCATATGTTCATATGCCCAAGCCTGAGATAGAAAAGTTTGCGAATCAAATAGAATGGGAGTCGAATACTCTACTTGAGATAGAACAGTAGGACCCTTCGGTCATCATCTCATAGACTACTACAGCACAGTTTCCCAAGGAGAAAATACCCATGAAGGATACTTCACCTTCTGTCACCGAAGTCTCGGCTGAAGATTTCCAATTACACACCAAAAGGGCAAAAACTAGTCACACACCTGACATGGCTGGTGAAAAGGAAATCCAATCCATTGCAACTATGAAATATGATCGGTCAATTCTTAGCAAAAATAGCAAGCAGATCATGTCTACAGTTTTGCCTAAGAAGCCCACGAATACTCCACTAGTCGACCAGCCAAATAAAGTAGGACCAAAGTTGAGTGTTTTTGAGAAGTATGACCTGATCAAAAAGAAAAATCAGACACTGACCAATAGTACTTATGTTTAGTTTTGGCAATAGACATCAATGAAACAACACAGACTGTTGTTTTCATTTGATATAGATAAGGGTAGAATGCACATGGTGTTTTTGCAGGCACAGATGCCAGAAACGAAAGCAAACACTGATTACAAAAGGGAAACATTTGAGTTTCATACTAGGGATGTGCATCCTGCTGATCAAATGGATCTGCGCAGGAAAACTGGCGAAATGATTTTCTCCGTGTTGGAAAATGCTTCTACTACTACCACTAAATTATAGGTATCTCTGAGCAATGTCCAGACACAGTTGAAATTATAAAATATATCATCCTTTGCAAAGGATAACAAAATTAAGACGTTGGAAGAATTGGTCCTCAACATCGGGTATGACCCCTCAAATGTGAAAGCAGTTGAGGAGATGCTTAAAAATAAAAATGTCGATATAGCCTCTGTGAGGAAACAATTGAAACTTCCACCAATGGAATATGTACAGACAAAGGAGATAGCTGAGACAGAAGGGGAAAAGGATGAGATGCTCAAGTTGATCATGGACCAGAATGAACAGTTGAAAGAAATGGAAGTAGAACTGGAAAGTATAGTGAAGAAGAAGGAACAATCAAAACCTATGGAAGTCATTTCATTGAGCGCAGTTCCACTCACAGGAGTAAGCACAACATATGCAACATAAATTCCCTCAGCAACTCCACTGACAGCTCTGGAGAAGACAGTAGAACTGGAAAAATCCATGGAAGAGATGAATTTGTAAGAGACAGAGATTAACAGACTTTAAAAGGAGGTTGATAACCTTCAGGAACTCAATTCTTCTTACCAAACCAACTACTCCAAGGAGAAACAAACACCAGACAACCTCAAATAGGAATTGCAACATCTTCAAAAGAAAACAGTGGCAGGAAAAACACTTGATGAGGTCAAGGAAAGTGTCTGGATGGATATCACCAAGTCTGTAAATGAAATATGGCCTATGGTACAAATCATGTTCGAGCAAAATGAACTAGTGCAAAGAAGCAAGCAGGCTATTGAGAAAATAAGAGGAGAACTAGGAGAGATGCCCATAGAAGCCACTGAGATCATTAAATTCCTAAATTCAAAAACTAGAGAAGAGTTAGAGGATTTGAAAATTGAAGATAGGACGAAAACGATCCTAGAGGTCAAGAGGGTCCTGAACAAAAGAGGATTGATGCTACAGTTGGAGGAAAAAGTCCAGACTATGGACATAGGAGTGCAAATATTTTTCAGCAAAATTGAAGCTCTGCAGAAGAAAGGCCTCCCTGGCTTAAGGGTCATTAATGACAGGTTAATGACACTTTCTGATTATAAAAAAAAACTAGCCACCCTGGCTAAAGATAGTTTGAAATTCTCAGGAATATAGGGCAGTATCACAGGCAAGGCATTCTTAAAAGATTTACAGTCAGGCATCAACATAAAACACAATATCCAGTATATTTTCATCGTCAACCCAACTTTTGCGAAGTATACAGAGATGGATGAAGTATACCGAAGACTACTCAAAATCATCGTTCCCAGTAACCTTTGATGGGAAGAGTTATGCAATTTGATCGAGTAGGACATGAGGTTTCCAAGCCTAGTTAGCTATCCAATCAGACGAGGTCGTGCAAAGGACTCACCAACGCTTTACCACAAAAATCAACATGAATATTTCAACACATCATCAAAGAGTTTCGAAATTTTTGCATCTTGTTGAGTTAGCTAAATTTAGAATTTGCCACGTCCTAATCTTTAATGATAGGATCGTACGTAATTTTTTATTATAAATACTTCAAACTTTGAAGTACCAAGGGTTGATCTTTTATGCCCTGTATGCCATAAAGACTATAATTTTTATCAAGAGATATTCCAGTAATACAAAGGGGCGTTTCACAGGATTCTCGTGTGTCATTCATTGGTGATGTTTTCTTTTATATGTTAAATGTTTTTCTCCCTTAGTTGTCATATTGTTTTCTAATCTAATATTTTAAAGGTAGCACATTTTGAAGGATTTATCTTTTTATACCTTGTTTCCGGCTTTGGAATATCTAAATGTTTATCTTTCTGATATTACAGTGAATAAATTCTTAAATGCTTCTTTACTTTAATTGATATTCTCATCTTTTCTGCTATTCATCACTTTACTGCTAAAGAATCCAATGAATGCATTATCATGGCCTGCGAAAAGAATCTTTTAATTTCTCTTTATACCTCTATCTTTATAATACAGACCCCATAGCCCAATGGAGGCGTAAAAACCTTTTCAAAAAACTTAACAAAAACAAAAACAAACCATTCAATCTTATTTTGTTTAACTACCCTAATATCTCAAAGTTAAAACATAACTAAATCATACAGAGAGATCCCTCTCAGAAGCTGGTAGGGCTAGATTCCAGTTTCGAAGTGGTTGGATAAAGTTACCTCTTGCAAATTTCTTCTACTCTGACAACCTCTAGGAATTTATAGAGCGTTAACACCTCCATTCATCAATGGCTCCTATTGATTTCGGCCTTTGAGACTTTTCTCTCCAATTTCCCCAAAGTTTCATATCACTGAAGTGATATATCTATCGCCATGTGTCCAAAGCACGAACGGATAGGATTTTCTTCTTACCTTTTGGAGCTCTGGAAGACTTTTGGTCAACGCCTCCTCTTCCTCCTTACCTTTTTCCCAGAGAACACACTTATGGATTCCATGATCTGATGACATGTGTCCTCCTCAGATTGATGACCATAATTTACTTCGCTACTTCAGGCTTCGAAATTTTTTCTCACTCCAAATAGATTTATTTTCGAAGTGCTTTCCCCCGAAGTACATGGATCTTCGCCACGTACCCTTATGGATCTAACGGTCCATATTTACTTTGCCACTTTGGTACATCAACATAAATTTCCTTTTCTCCACGCTAATCTCCCAGAGGGTTTTATCCCAGACTCTTTGATCTGTTGCCATGTATCCTCCTTGATACTGACAGCTCGGATCTACTTCGTAGCTTCGAGACTTTGGCAATCCCACTCTTTGAACACCTCTAAACCCCTCAATATGGGAAGTTTTGAAGGATTCTAAGGCTATATTTTGCACAACTTCCCCATATCTCACAGTCTAGAAAGATCTGGGTTCCTCCGAATGGATCTCACTCGTGGATTGGGAAATTTTCAGTGGGCTCCTCCTTACTGAAGAATTTTAGTCTCTATCTCTTATGATCTTATTCATCCTTGAAACTTTTCAACTTATCAGAATGTTTCTTCGACACTTAGTTGAATATCGATCATGTGCACACCTTGTGACATGTTTCTTCACTTAACCCCTTTTGGGCGACTGTGAACTCCTTGAAACAGTTCTTACATGACTCAATTTTTCCTCCTGAACAAATGAGGTTGAGTGTGTTCCTGCCTACGCATACCTTGTGTGGTCCTTTCTCTCCTAAACATCTGAGCCAAAACATACTCTGTCAATGCACACCTTGCAAACATTATTCACTCCTTGCAAATAAAATATTCATGTTATCTATTATGAGCTTCTGAGTCGAACTAGACTCTATCAACGCACACCTTGCAAACACTATGCACTGCTTGCATGGGCTCGAAGAAGAGAAACAATTGAAAATGATCTAATCCTCACGGATTCATACATTCAACCATGTAAATGCATTCATAACGTAAGAACAAATAATAAAAGAGAATTACAATTAAACAGAAAGCCTACCATTCATTTAGATAGACACAATAACAACAACACCAGACATTTTGGATCAATTCTTCTTTGTTATATTCATTCAAATGGTATGTACATGGTCTCATACAACTTTGATAAGCTTCAACAATAACAAATTCAAAATAACTTTCAGTAGCCTCATTTGGGCAACAATACATTTATGTATATAAAAGAGCTCATAGAGCTTTTTCCTCTGACTACCTTAGTTCTATCCTATCAAAGTAAAAGATTTCAACTACTAAGTCTTATTAAAATAAATGATCAATATAGACATATAAGAGAGAATGCTTCATATTTGTACTTCTCTTAACTACATTAAAGAAAATACAATCTCCATCCATCTCACGCGATGGTTCAACCTCTCAACATTTAAGAAGTTCTTTAATTACATCTTTTCAAGATATTTTGGTGACATGCCATATTTAAAATTCAAAATCACTTCAAAATGTGCCCTAGGGCACTAAATTGTCCTCCACTTGTGCTTTGATGACAATTCTCTTGCATCATACTATGAGGAAAAGGCAGAGGAGGAGATATGAAGTGTTATTCCTATGGAAAAACAAGACACATATCTTGGGAATGCCCTGAGAGAAAGAAAGAAGGAGGCGGTGAAGCTCATTTTTTAGAAGCGTAGAAACGGAATGTTGAGGAATAAGGCGTTGAATATGGAATATCCTTGATGATGAGGAAGGTTCTCTTGAATCTAGAGAAAGACGTGGAAAAAAAGGTACAGAGGAACAATTTGTCCAAGACTGCTTGCAAGACTAAAGACAGGGTATCCAAGGTAATAATTGATAGTGGGAGCATTGATAACTTGGTATCCACAGTAATGGTGGAGAATTTGGAGCTGGAGACAACTGCACATCTGAATCCATATAATGTCTCATGGTTTCAGAAAGGACACTAGGTAATGGTAACTAAACAATGCCAAGTTGAATTCAATATAGGAGGATATAGAGATGAGATTGTGTGTGATGTAATTCCAATGGATGTATGTGATGTCTTGTTGGGAAGACCATGGAAGTTTGACATAAATTTCATTCATGATGGGTGAAAAAATACTTATACCTTGGAGAAAAATGGTAGGACACACATGCTATTACCAATAGAGGATAAGAAAGTGAAGGAAGAAGCCAACATAAGTATACTTCTCATGAGTGGGAAGGAACTCCTAAGTGTAGTCAAGAAGGAATAGGAGATGCAATTTGTTGTGGTGAGGAATCCCAGAGTCATCCTTAAAAGTAATTCTATGGATAATATTCCTGAAGAAATTTAGGAGTTGTTGGATAATTTTGCTAACATAGTAATGGATGAGTTACTTCACTCATTGCCACCCATCAGGAGTATCAGTGACCACATTGATCTAATACTAGGAGTGAATTTGTCGAACAAAGAAACATATAGATTGACACGTCAAGAGAGTGAGTAGGTAAAGAAACAAGTATAGGATTTGATGAACAAGGGGTTAGTCAAAGAAAGCTTGAGTCCATGCACAATAACAACTGTGTTGACTCTAAAAAAGGATGGAGGATGGAGAATGTGTATAGAATCAAGAGACATAAACAAAATCACCATCAGGTACAAATTTCCTTTTCCCGGGATGGATGAATTAATGGATTGTTTGAGTGGAGAAATTTATTTTTCAAATATAGACCTAAAAAGTGGATAGCACCAGATAAGGATGAGAGAAGGTGATGAGTGGAAAACAACCTTAAAAACAAATGTAGGATTGTATGAGTGGCTTATTATGCCATTTGGCTTGACAAATGCCTGAAGTACTTTTATGAGATTGATTACTGAGGTATTAAAATATTTTATTGGTAAGTTTGTGATTTTATATCTGGATGATATACTAGTCTTCAGTAAAACTGAAGAAGAGCATTTGAGACACTTAACATTGGTAATGAGAATATTGTAGCGGGAGAAGTTGTTAATAAATCAGAAGAAATCCTCTTTTATGAAGACATAACTCATTTAATTGGGTTTTGTAATCTCTTCAAATGAATTGAAGATGAATCCAGAGAAGGTGAGAGCAATCATAGAATGGCCATCGCCAAGGAGCATATTCGAGGTCAGAAGCTTCCATGGATTAGCAAGTTTCTACCGAAAGTTCATTATAAATTTCAGTGGAACTTGTGCACCGATATTAGATACGGTGAAGAAGAGACACAAGTATTTTAAGTGGACAGAAGAAGCTGAGAAAATCTTTAGGATATTAAAGGAGAAGATAACCGAACAACCAATTTTGGTCTTGCCAGATTTTGGGAAGACGTTTCAAGTACGATGTGATGCTAGTGGAGTAGCAATGTGAGAAATCTTAAGCTAGGACAATAAACATGTTGCATATTTCAGTGAGAATTTGAATGACACCAAGAGGAAGTACTCAACATATGATAAAGAATTTTATGCAGTAATTCAAGCCTTAAATAAATGGAGGCACTACCTTGTTCCAAAAAAAATTGTTTTGTACAATGATAATCATGATTTACAATCCATAACCAGACAGGAGAAGTTAAATCAAAGACATGCTAAGTGGATAGAGTTTATGCAAAATTTCACTTTTGTAATTAAACATATTTATGGTAATGCTAACAAATTTGTTGATGCATTGAGCATGAGATGTTTGATTTTGTGGGAATTCCAAGTGAAAACCTTAGGGTTCGAACACCTTAAGGAGATGTATTGTGATGATCCAGATTTTAAAGAGGCATATGAAGCATGTGGAAATCATGTGCTTGGAGATAGGAGTTAGTGGACAAATTATCTTATTCAAGATGGATTGTTGTTTAAAGGTAGCCAGTTGTGCATACCAAAGTGCTCGATAAGAGATAATCTATTGAAGTATAAACATAGTGGAGGCCTAGTAGGACATTTTGGCCATGAAAATACATTTTTGCAGTTGAACAGTTCATATTATTGGCTAGGTATGAGGGTAGATGTGAAGAAATTTGTAACTAGATGTAAGATTTTCCATTATGCAAAAGGAAAGCGACAAAACACTGGGTTATATCAACCATTGCCTATTCCAGATAGGCCTTGGGATGCAGTAAGCATGGACTTCATATTGGGATTCCTAAGAACAAAAAGGGGAAGAGATTCCATATTTTTTGTAGTTGATAGATTCTCAAATATGGTACACTTTATCCCATGCTAGAAAACTAATGATGCAACACACATTGCAAATATTTTTTTTAAGGATGTTGTGAGACTTCATGGGTTTCCCAAGAGTATTGTCTCAGATAGGGACACTAAATTTGTTGGTCATTTATGGAGGACATTGTGGAAGAAACTAGGGACATAATTGTCCTTTATTACAACGTATCACCCTCAAACAGATGGACAGATTGAGGTGGTAAATCAGAGTTTAGGAAATTTACTGAGGAGTTTGGTCACTGAACATCATAGCCAATGGAATCAAATTCTATCACAAGAAAAGTTTGCATACAATGACTCACCAAACAAGAGTACGGGAAAGAGTCCATTCTAGATAGTATATGGAATGCATCGAAGAGGAGTATCAGAGTTGAGAGACTTGGAGCAGGATGAATTCATAAGCATTGGAGCAGAAGACTTCACTGCATAAATGCAGAAGCTTCATAATCAGGTCAAAGAGAAGTTGCAGAACAACAACAGAGAATACAAATGCATAGTTTATCAGCATAGGAGAGAACTTAAATTTGAAGTGGGAGATAATGTTCTAGCACATCTAATGAAGGAAAGGTTCCCAATGGGAACATATAACAAACCAAAAATGAAGAAGATAGGACCGTGCAAGATCCTAAGGAAATTCGATGAAAACGCTTATGAGATAGAGTTGTCATAGAATGTGGGTATATCGCCCATATTCAACATTTTATACATGTATCCTTATAGGGAAGATGACACCAAAGGTTCATATGATTAGATAGAGATCAAGTGGGAGAAGCAGATGTCTATAGCAGAAAATCCACAGATGGAGAAGATCGTAGATTAGAGGATTGGTAAGAAAACAAGGAGAAAGACTTATTTTGAGTATTTGGTAAATTAGAAAGGACACTTAATAGAAGATCTCAGTTGGGTAAATGAAGTAGATATTTAAAATCATGGAAAGTCAATGCAGGAGTTGATGGACAGGAGTCCATGAATTTTTGTCTAGAGGAGTATGATGTAGGAGCATCATCATCAAAGCACAAGTGGAGGACAAATTAGCACCCTAGTGCACATTTTGAAGTGATTTTGAATTTTAAAGATGGCATGTCACGAAAATATCTTTAAAATATGTAATTAAAGAACTTCTTAAATGTTGAGAGGTTGAACCATCACTTGAGATTGATGGAGATTGTATTTTATTTAATGTAGTTAAGAGAAGTACATATCTGAATCATTTGTTCTTATATGTTTTTGCTTATCATTTATTGTAATAAGACTTAGCAGTTGAAAGCTTTTAGTTTGATGGGATAACACTAAGGTAGTCGAAGGAAAAAGCTCTATGAGCTATTTTGTATAAATAAATGTATTGTTTCCCAAATGAAGTTGTTGAAAGTTATTTTGAAGTTGTTATTGTTGAATCTTATCAAAGTTGTATAAGCCCATGTGTATACCATTTGAATAAATATAACAGAGAAGCGTTGATCCAAAATGTCTAGTGTTGTTGTTACTATGTCTATTTGAATGAATGATAGGTTTTTTTTTTAATTGCAATTCTCTGTTATTATTTTTTCTTACGTTATGAATGCATTTATATGGTTGAATGTATAAATCTGTTAGGAATATATAAGTTTCAATTGTTTCTCTTCTTTGATCCCATGCAAGGAGTGCATAGTGTCCATAAGGTGTGTGTTGACAAAGTCTAGTTTGACTCAGAAGCTCAGAAGAGATAACATGAAGCTTTTATTTGCAAGGAGTGCATAGTGTCCACAAGGTGTGCGTTGACAGAGTTTTTTTTGGCTCAGAAGTTCAGGAGAGAAAGGACTACTCAAGGTGTGTGTAGGAAGGAACACACTCAATGTCATATTGTTCAGGAGGAAAAATTGAGTTGTGTAAGAATTGTTTCAAGGAGTGCATAGTCGCCCAAAAAGGGTTAAGTGAAGAAACATGTCACAAGGTGTGCACAGGGTCGATATTCGAATAAGTATCAAAGAAACGTTATGAGAAGTTGAAAATTTTCGAAGAGGAACCAACTCAGAAGATTTAGAGACGAAAATTCTTCAGTAGGGAGGATCCCACTGAAAATTTCCCAATCAACAAGCGAGATCCATTCGTAGGAACCAGGATCTTTCCAGACCATGAGATCTGGGGAAGTTTCACAGAGGATAGGCTCAAAATCCTTTGGCACTTTGCATATTCAAAGGTTTCGAGGTGTTCAAAGAGGGGGATCGCTAAAATAAAGAAGCTGGGATGTAGATCCTAGTCGTCAGTATCAAGGATGATATGTGGCAAAAAATCAGAGAGTCTGGGAGAAAACACTCCTAGATATTGTCGTGGAGCAAAGGAAATTTCTGCCAAAGTCCCGAAGCGGTGAATTAAATATGGACCGTTGGATATAGAAGGGTATGTGGTAGAGATCTGCGTACTTCAGGGGAAAGCACTTCGAAGAAAAGTCAGTTTGGAGTGAGAAAAACAATACTCCCAAAGCCCAAAGTAGCAAAGTAAATTGTGGTCGTCAATCTGAGGAGGACACATGTCATCCAATCATGGAATCCGGAAGTATGCACTTCGGGAAAAAGGTAAGGAGGAAGTGGAGTTGTGGATCAAAAGTCATCTGAAGCTCCAAAAGGTAAGAAGAAAATCCTAGTTGTTCGTGGTTTGGAAACATGGCAACAAATCTATCACTTCGGTGATATGACACTTTAGGAAAATTGGAGAGAAAACTCCTAAAGGGAATATGTCTCAAAGGACGAAATGAATAGGTTTTGTTGATGAATGGAGGGACACATGGATAGTGTATATTTAATCTGGAGAAAAGTCACTATGGAAGAAGTGAAGAGTGAAGACACAATAACTCCCAAAGGCCAGAGCACCGGAGTTCATTTGAATGGTTTGTTGGAAAAAGACATGTGGCGAAAGATTTGTCACTTCGAAGGATTGACACTATGGGAGAAACAAGAGAAAAGGAGCATTGACCGAAAGCCAACTGAAGGGGGAATCAAAGGACAATATTGACCGTAGATCAAGGTGAGCACATGGTGCTTGATCCATATCTCCGTTGTAACACCCTATTTCCCCTAGTTTGTAAAAATAATTATGTTGGCCAAGAACTGTGGCAAACTCAAAGATGTGAATGTGTGATTCTGAATGGACCTTAGTATACAAGGTCGACGAATGTAAATTAACATTATGAATA
>JZKD02S1433775.1:576226-600167 GCA_000966675.3 Picea glauca
ACTGTTGGGAGGGGGATGTGCTGACAAAGAGACCACGATGGCTGAAGAAAGGAGGTGGAAGGCACCTGGAATGGTGGCATTAACTTCCACCGAACCAAATCGTATTTGGTCTTCACTAGCCCGAAGAACCAAGAGCAGCTTGTTGGCCCTGAAATGAATTACTTGCAAGGATGGTAGGTGAAGAGGCTCCTCATGAGTTAATGAGGGATGGGGGTGAACCGCACATCCATGGACGCCTCAAGCCTGACCACCACGGGGGAATTTGTGCCATAGGAAACCTCGCTGGAAAAGAAAAGGCAGGTAAAAGGTGTGGAAAGGGGGACGCGAGGGAGATCGCAGGAGGAGATCGGAAGAAAACTAGAACAAAATACAGAGTGAGCGATAGTAGAGAAGAAGGAGAGTAACCTTCATTCTCGATCACTGAAGAACCGAGATAGAGAGTCTGAATCATCATGGTCTAGCTCGGGGTGGCTAGTGGTAAATCCATTCAAAGTCGTTGAGCCTATGGTTGGGTGGAAACAAAAACCCCTCTCAATAGTTTCATCAAACCAAATGTTTTTATTATAAGTGTTTTATATCTTGTATCTTGAAATTTATATGCTGACATGTATGCTCATAGTCTGTGCAATTATGAATGGTTTTAGTATAAGACTGTCTGCATGGTGTTTTGATAAAAAATGATGGTTGTATGTTTTTATTGGAAAGACGATGTATAGCTTATGTTTATATATATATATACATATATTGAACTAATAAATATTTTCAAGTCTTCTCTCAGGAGATTAGTTCCCATGTTTTTCTTACTTGATGCCTTGGATAGATTTCCCCACAAAGGCACCCTTTCAAGACCACTCCCTTACCTTCTAGAATACCTTCCAGTCCGGTCTTCAATACCTAGTGTAAATTTCCTAAGGACCCGAATGAGGATGTTATAGTTTAAGTCTTGAAATATCGCACGAGGGAGAATGGTCCTCGTAGACCTCAACATTTCGGCATTTCGGTACCCAGAATACCCAAGGGCGAGTTCCCTTGCACTCGCAAGTCCCGAAACCCCGACTTGCAAAATCCCAAAATGACAGTGTGCGGATGAGTTAGGACCTTTCGGTGGTTCGGTACCCAGGGTACCCTCCCTCTTGCTAAATGCACAAATGAGATCCTTTCGAAGGATCTGAGGTCAGTTACGACCGTAAAATTGAATGGTGGAATGCAGGTGATAATGCCTCGACCCCTTTTTAACCTTCACAAGTAACAAAGAAATCGAGATCGTCGATCCCAAGACCCATGGGAGTGCATGGGCCATCCAACTGTAGAGTACACGTGGCGGTTGTTAAGAGTTTCAGCGTTTTGACACACGGGGGACTAGAGGGTAAGAACCCTTTTCCTCACGACTCGTGAAATCTCGACATACGAAACCCCAAAATAACAGAGTGTGGACAATTTAAAATGATTTGGTATTTCGACACTCGTGATGCCTAGAGGCAAGTCCCTTGTACATGCCAGTTCCAAAATCCCGATGGGTGAAATCCCGAAAGGACAATACGCAGACAGGTTATGATATTTCGACATTTCGGAAATTGGAATACTCAAGGGCGTATTGCCTCGTACTCGCAAGTCCTAAAACCCCGGCTTGCGAAATCCTGAAATGAACTAGCATGGATGAGTTGTGATGTTTCGGTGTTTCGGTACCCGAGACACCTAAGGGTAAATTCCCTTGTACTCGCCAGTCCCAAAATCCTGATTAGCGAAACCCCAAAATGGTATAACATGGATTTGAGTCTCGATATTTCAGTGTTTCATCATCCGGAATATCCAAGGGCGAGATCGATTGTACTCGCAAGTCCCAAAATCCTGACTTGCGATATTCGAAAATATAAAGTGTGGAAAAAGTTATCATATTTCGGTATTTCAGCACCCGGGGTACCTAAGTGAAGACCCCATGTGTTCGCCAGTCTTGAAACCCCCAACTCGTGAAATCCCCATGGATGTGTTCCTGAAATAATGAAGCATGTTAGAGTTTGGTGTTTTGAAGTTTCGGCTCTCGGGAAACCCAAGTGCGAGATCTCCTGTCGTCGCACATCCCAAAATCCCGATGGAGGAAACCCCAAAATAGTGAAGCATGTTAGAGTTTGGTGTTTTGGAGTTTCAGCACCCGGGAAACCCAGGTGTGAGACCTCCTGTCGTTGCACATCCCAAAATCTCGATGGAGTAAACCCTGAAAGGTGGAGTGACATGTTTTAATCTGAGGAATTCCTAGTTATGAAAA
Organism: Picea glauca; assembly: GCA_000966675.3. Classification (NCBI taxonomy): domain Eukaryota; kingdom Viridiplantae; phylum Streptophyta; class Pinopsida; order Pinales; family Pinaceae; genus Picea; species Picea glauca. The sequence goes on from JZKD02S1433775.1 coordinate 578,490, forward strand.
ACTATTGGTTCCCTTCGGATTTCGACACTTCGAGAGACAAGAGAGAAAAGGAAATACATGTATCGTAATTTCCTAAATCGCGAAAGCCGACAAGCACCTCTCTGATAAGGCCTGTGGTCATAGACGCCAATCATATGAGTACGGATAAGGAATGGCAGGGTCTGTATCAGGCCCCATAGGTAATCGGGGAATTCTATTCCTTGGTGAAAAGAAGGAAAAAGCCAAAATATTTTCTAGCCACGTGGTGGGTTTGTTACAAATTAGTATCGGAGCATGGTTACAACACTTGGCCTACTTGGGCTCATGAATGAGTTGCGTAGAAGCTCCGTTCGAAACACTTCTAAAAGGAGTAACCCCCTGTCTTAACCTTCCTAAGCGAAAGAAGAAGTTAAGAATGAAAACTCCTATTGTGTGTGTGTACATGTGAAAAATATGAATTATGTACTGGTTATAAATAAATATAAATATTGACTAATAACCAACGTTTGTCTTTTTCACCCAAGCAGACGATCAACCATGGGAAATTATAGACGCATAGAATGGTGACTCACCAAGAGGCGGGGGAAGGCTCCCACAATCGAGACGAAGAGTCTGAGGAAAGGAGGGCGGTAGGGATCCCTCTAGATCTAGCCGAGACTGTGAGGAGCCTCATGGTCAAATTACAAAGCTGCAAGGCTGACAATGATAGGATGATGAAAGAACAAGAAAATCAAACATAAATTAATGCAGTTTTACTACAGAGCTTATCTGACCTACAAAGAAAAATGCAGCATGAACCTGAAGTACAGAAACATGGTCATATCAATGGCCACATTGAGAGGAGCACCTCAAAAAAGGTCCATCCCAGAGGTAAAAGACAAGTGGTGGACTATTCCTCTAGGAAGGAAGCTGGTGGTTTGGAGGGCTCTTCTAGTAGTAGAACTAGTTTTTATTCTTGAAGAAGACAGAGAAAGTGAAAGCTTCCCAAGGGTCATAAATTCGAATAATTTAGGAAGGCAAAACCACCCTCCTTCGATGATGAAATAAAGAAAGGAGAGGAAGCAGAGGCCTAGTTGCTTGGACTAAAGAAGTATTTCAGAGTCCATGACTTCTCAGAAAATTTGAAGGCCCGAGTGGCCACCGTCAACTTGAACGGAAAGGCTTCCATTTGGTGGGAAGACCTTAAGAATGTAAAAGGTATTCACGAAGAAGACTTGTCTTGGGAACGGTTTGAGAAATACTCCAAGAAGAAGTATCTGTCGGAAAAATATTTTGACAAAAAGACTAAAGAATTCTATGAACTTAAGCTGGGGAAACTCACCATAGAGGAATATGTCAGTAGATTCCTCGAGTTGTTGAGGTATGTAAATTATATAAAGGAATAAAAGGCAAAGGTGCAACGTTTCATCAGCAAACTACCTAAGGACTATCGAGACAGAATTGAATTTGATGAGCCAAAGACCCTAGAAGGCACTATCCGAAAGGCAAGATATTGTCATGAACAGTTTGGACATCGGACAGAACCTCGTGAAGGCTGGAAATGAAAGAATAGTTTGGGATTTCAGAGAAAAGGGATTAAATCCCCAAAATTTAAGGACTATAAAAAGAACTCAAGGATAAGCTTCCCAGCCCGAAGTGTACACCCACAGAACTTTCCTTCCTTGAGTGGAAATAAAATTTCTGGGTCTGCCCCAGTAAAGACTGATAACCCAAAGAGAGAACCTTTGAAATGTTGGGGTTGCAGAAAAGAACATCTACCGAGAGACTGTCCACACCGAAAATAGAATAGTTGGAGAATTTACAACATCCAGGAAGCTACCACCGTCAATGATGTGGCCAGGAGTGTGCCACAAATTTATGCAGCCTTGGATAATAACCAAGCTGACCACCAAGATTCAATGGTGGAAATAGAAGGTATGATTTCCAATCATCTAGCGTCTATTTTGATTGACCCTGGCTCAAATTAGAGTTATATAGCCCCTAAGGTTGTTGATAAGTGTAAACTATAGCCACAAAAACTTACCAAGACATGGTTGGTAAAGTTAGGTACTGGCACCAAAAGAAGGGTAGCAGAGGTCATACCAACCTGCCAATTAATGTTGGGTGAATTCCCCACCCAAGCAACCCTTAACATATTACCCTTGGGATTGTATGATCTATTGATTAGTATGGACTGGTTAGCTGCCCATAAAGCCAGATTGGATTGTTACCATAAAACCTTAGAATGTGTAAGTAAAGAAGGGAAAAGGATAACCCTTCAAGGGATCCGAAAACCTGTCTCGGTGAGACAAATATCATCTCTGTAAATGAGAAAGTATTGCCGAAAAGGATGTCCCCTATATGCAATACAGGTGTTGAAAACTATTGAAGATGACGAACCAAGCCTCGAAGATCACCCTACCCTGAGAGAATATAGAGATGTGTTTCTAGAAGAGGTACCAGGTCTACCTCCGAGAAGAGACATAGACTTCTCGATAGAACTTGCACCGAGAGCAGTGCCGATGTCTAGAACACCCTACCAAATGAGCACACCTGAGTTAGTTGAACTCAAATTGCAATTAAGAGAAATGATGGATAAGGGCTATATCCGGCCCAGCATGTCTCGATGGGGAGCACTAGTCCTATTTGTGAAAAAGAAGGATGGTACCCTTAGACTGTGTATAGATTATAGAAAACTCAATAAGGTAACCATAAAAAACAAGTACCCCTTGCCCAGGATCAATGACCTATTTGACTAATTAGTGGGTGTGTCTATTTTCTCAAAGATTGACTTGAGGTCGAGATACCATCAAGTCCAAATCAAGGTTGAAGACATCCATAAAACTGCCTTCCGGACGAGGTATGGTCACTATGAGTTTGTGGTAGTACCATTTGGGTTAACCAATGCCCTTGCCACTTTCATGTGCTTGATGAACAATGTACTCAGCAAATTCCTAGATAAATCTGTGTTGGTTTTTATTGATGATATATTAATTTACTCCAAGAATGAAGAAGAGCATGAAGAGCATCTTAGGCTTGTGCTGCAAGTGCTAAGATAACATGATCTCTAGCCAAATTCAGTAAATGTGAATTCTTCCATAAGAAAATACATTACTTAGGCCATGTTCTATCCAAAGAAGGAGTAGCGGTAGACCTTGACAAAATCAGGTCTATCATGGAATGTCCTACCCCAAAGGATGTTTTGGATATCAGATCCCTTATGGGATTAGCAGGATACTATAGGATATTTATAAAAGGATTCTCCAAGATTGGTTGTCCAATCATTGCCCTCCAGAAGAAGGGGACAAAATTCATGTGGAAACAGAAATGTGAAGAAATATTTCATACCCTGAAACATCTACCGACCCATTCACCTAGCCACGGTGAGCACCTGCGAGATGGATTTCAAAGAAAGAGTCAGAAATGCACAAGAAACAGATCCCTTCATCTAGACCATGACCTCGTACCTACAACAAGAACCCACAATGATAAAGTACGAAGACTACCAGATGATGGAAGGATGCTTGCTCACTTACCGAAGCAGGTTTTATATTCCAGATTGTGATGACTTGAAGAGGTTCATACTGGATGAACTACATAAAAGACCCTATACTAGTCATCCAGGATACCAGAAGATGATCACGACCACCAGGAAACAATTCTATTGGCCTGGGTTGAGGAAATACACAGTCAAGTACCTAGCCAAATGCATAGAATGCCAAAAGGTAAAAGTAGAACACTGACACCTAGAAGGATTGTTACAACCTCTACCAATCCTGGAATGGAAATGGGAAACCATCTCCATGGATTTCATCACCGGATTACCAACCTCAACCGAAAATAATGATGCCATCATGGTAGTGGTGGATAAATTGAGCAAGTCCGCTCACTTTATCCCCGTCAAATTGACTTGCAAGGCAATAGACATCGCCCATGTATTCATGAAGGAGATATTCAGACTACATGGTATGCCGAAAGAGATCGTGTCTGATAGAGACACTAAATTTACTTCCAACTTTTGGAAAACACTGATGGCTAGTTTAGAGACCAAGTTGTTGTTTAGCACTGCCTATCACCCTCAAAATGACAGATAGACAGAAAGAGTGAACCGAATACTAGAAGACATGTTAAGAATGCATGTAATGCATCAACCCAAGAAGTGGGAAGACACCTGCCACTGGTGGAATTCGCCTACAACAAAGGCTACCAAGAATCCCTAAAGATGAGTCCGTTCAAAGTCCTCTATGGTAGGTCGTGCAACACTCCTGTTAGTTGGAGTAATCCTGTAAACATAATTTCTTTTGGACCTGACATGTTGAAAGAAATGGAACAAGTGATTCAGATAAAACAAAACCTGAAGGTCGCTCAGAATCGGCAGAAAAGTTATGCCGACCAAAAGAGAACCCCAAGAGAGTTCAAGACAGGAGACCATGTGTATCTCAGAGTTAGGCCCAGGAAGAGTTCTCTGAAAATGGGAGCTTGTGCCAAGTTGGCACCTCGGTATTGTGGACCCTTTGAGTTCCTATATAGAGTGGGACCTATAGCTTATAGGCTAGTACTTCCTCCCACCGTAAAAACACATAATGTTTTCCATGTTTCATTATTGAAGAAATATGTATATGATTCTAATCATATAATTGACTGGTATGTGATCTAGGTGGAACCGGAGGGAGAATTTCGACAAGAACCTCAATGCATACTGGACAGAAAGGAAACCCCGCCCTGGAACCAAACCATTGCACAGGTCAAGGTGCAGTGGAGACATTTGGGCCCAGATGAGGCTACATTGGAAATGGAGGATGCCATGAAATAGGCATATCCAATTTTGTTTACCTCTGTACATACATGTCATGATGATAGATAGAACATCGAGGATGATTTTCCTTTAAGGGGGAGGGAATTGTAACACCCTGTTTCCCCTAGTCTGTAAAAATAATTATGTTGGCCCAGAACTGTGGCAAACTCAACGATGTGAATGTGTGATTCTGAATGGACCTTAGTATACAAGGTCGACAAATGTAAATTAACATTATATATATATATATATGCTACAGGACTATTGGGATGGGGATGTGCTGACAAATAATGGCGGCATTAACTTCCACCGAACCAAACCGTATTTGGTCTTCACTGGCCTGGAGAACCAAGAGCAGCTCACTGGCCCAGAAATGAATTACTAGCCAGGATGGTAGGTGAAGAGGCTCCTCATGAGTTAATGAGGGATGAGGGTGAACCGCCCATCCGTGGAGGCCTCAGACCTGACCACCGTAGGGGAATTCGTGCCACATGCAACCTTGCCATAAAAGAAAAGGTAGGTAAAAGGTGTGGAAAGGGGGATGTGAGGGAGATCGCAGGAGGAGATCGGAAGAACTATGGAACAAAATACAGAGTGAGCGATAGCGGAGAATAAGGAGAGTAACCTTCATTCTCGATTGTTGAAGAACTGATACAGAGAGTCTCAAGCATCGTGGTATAGCTCGGGGGTGACTAGTGGTAAATCCATTTGGAGTCGCTGAGCCTATGGTTGGGTGGAAATGAGCACCCCTCTCAGAAATTGCATCAAACCTAGTGTTTTTATGATAATTTTTTTATATCTTGTATCTTGAAATTTATATGCTGACATGTATGCTCATAGTCTATGCAATTATGAATGGTTTCAGTATAAGACTGTTTGCATGGTGTTTTTATCAGAAATGATGGTTGTATGTTTTTATTGGAAAGACCACGTATGGATTATATATATATATATATTGAACTAATATAGATTTTCAAGTTTTCTCTTGGGAGATTGGTTCCTGTGTTTGTCTTACCTAATGCCTTGGATAGATTTCCCCATGAAGGCACCCTTTCGAGACCACTCCCTTACCTTCTAGAAGACGTTCTAGTCTGGTCTTCAATACCTGGTGTAAATTGCCTGAGGACCCGAAGGAGGATGTTATAGTTTAAGTCCTAAAATCTCGCACCAGGGAGAATGGTCCTCGTAGACCTCAACATTTTGGCATTTCGGTACCCGGAATACCCAAGGGCCAGTTCCCTTACACTCGCAAGTCCCGAAACCCTGACTTGCGAAATCCTGAAATGACAGTGTGTGGTTGAGTTAGGACCTTTCAGTGGTTCGGTACCTAGGATACCCTCCCTCTTACTAAATGCATGAATGAGATCCTTTTGGAGGATCTGAGGTTGGTTACGACCGTAAAATTGAATGGAGGAACACAGGAAATAATGCCTCAACCCCTTTTTAACCTTCGCAAGTAATGAAGAAATCGGGACCATCGATCCCAAGACCCATGGGAGTGCATGGACCGTCTAGCTGTAGAGTACACGTGGAGGTCGGTAAGCGTTTTGGTGTTTCAACACTAAGGGGACTAGAGGGTAAGAACCCTTGTCCTCACGACTCGTGAAATCCCGACATACGAACCCCAAAATAATGGGGCATGCACAAGTTAAAATGATTCGGTATTTCGACACCCGAGATGCCTAGAGGCAAGTCCCTTGAACACACTAGTCCCAAAATCCCGAAAGGACAATACACAGACAGGTTACGATATTTCGGCATTTCGAAAATCAGAATACTCAAGGGCGTATTCCCTCATACTCGCAAGTCCCGAAACCCCCACTTGCGAAATCCCGAAATGAACTAGCATGGATGAGTTGTGATGTTTCGTCATTTCGGTACCCGGGACACCTAAGGGTAAATTCCCTTGTACTCACCAGTCCTGAAATCTCAATTAGTGAAACCCCAAAATGGTCTAACATGGAATTGAGTCTCGATATTTTGATGTTTTGGCATCTGGAGTATCCAAGGGCGATATCCCGTTTACTCGCAAGTCCCAAAATCTCGACTTGCAATATCTCAAAAGATAGAGTGTGGAAAAAGTTATCATATTTCGGTATTTCGGCACCCGAGGTACCTAAGTGCAGACCCCATGTGTTTTCCAGTCTCGAAACCCCTGACTCGTGAAATCTTGAAGGATGGATTCCCAAAATAATGAAGCGTGTTAGAGTTTGGTGTTTCAGAGTTTCGGCTCCCGGGAAACCCAAGTGCAAGAGCTCCTGTTGTCGCACATCCCGAAAACTTGATGGAGGAAACCCAAAAATAGTGAAGCATGTTAGAGTTTGGTGTTTCGGCTCCCAGGAAACCTAGGTGTGAGACCTCCTGTTGTTGCACATCCCAAAATCTCAATGGAGTAAACCTCGAAAGGTGGAGTGACATGTTTTAATCCGAGGCATTCCTAGTTATGAGAAAATATTGGTTCCCTTCAGATTTCGGCACTTCGAGAGACAAGAGAGAAAAGGAAATACATGTATCGCGATTTCCCGAATCATAAAAGCTGACGAGAACCTCTCCAATAAGGCATGTGGTCATATCCACCAATCATATGAGTATGGATAAGGAATGGCAGGGTCTGTATCAGGTCCCATAGGTAATCGGGGAATTCTATTCCTTGGTGAAAAGAAGGAAAAGGATGAAAAATTTTCTAGCCCCGTGGTGGGTGTGTTACATCTGAGTAGAGGTCACTTCGTGGGAAAAATGTGTTGAAATGTTTGGATCTCCTAAATCCAAAGTTTCGAAGTGGATCACAACCATTGGCTATCAGAGGAGCATGGGTTGTAGATATTTTCCAAAGGGATTTCACCGGCTTGGAGTTCGGGGATTTGAGAGTCATATGAATTTGAAACTATCGAAGCCCGAAGTCGCAAAGGGGGCTAGCCGGAGGTCATATCTTATGGTCATAAGAGAGAGGGGCCTAGTAGAGGAGTTAGCTCTCACCATTTAAATTTGAAAAAAGTGCTAGAGAAAGGGTGTGTGAGTGAAACAAGACTGCTTGGATAACTAAAGGTGGTCTGTGTGAATTGATTTCAGGGTCTAGCAGAGGCTCAAAAATCCGATTTCGCTCATAGAATTGAATATCCTTGACTGGTAGGACGCACAACCCCAAGGAGAGAAGGGGGGTTGCATCAATGACCTCCTAGTCTAGGATCAAACTTCACAACAACTGAAGTGGATTGTAGGTCCTCGCAGAATCCCTAAACTCTTACCACATGCCTTTCACCACACACACTGTGTGGAATTATTTTATTCGCGAGAGTCCTCTTTCTCCAGCGGAGTCATGTGCATGACCTCGGGCTTAATTGGAATAATTTACTCTGGTGCTCCGATACTTCGGGAGAAAATTACCCAACCCAACAAATGCACTCAAATCACTGGAGTGACTACCAAATGAATTCGGTCATAAAGATACTTGACTAGAGGGTGTAGGTATTACCCTATCCTCCCACTTCCCCAAACATTGACGATAAGGTTCAATTGGAAAACAGACGGGTTCCAACTCCCTTTCACAATCTATGACTAAGCAAGACTTTGGGACTCTGAACTTTGTGGGATTCTTCACTCTACACAACAATGACCAATTTCAGCCACATAGCCAAAGTGTTGAATCCTGAAGGGCTCGAAGATCAATGGCCTATGCTTCACTCTGTTATCTATGGGTGAGATCTATTTAACAAATCCATGCTTTGAGGGTTCCTTACCACCAAACAACAATGACCAAAATATCCTAGAGTGTTGAATCACCGAACCACTCGGGGATCCAATGGTTCGCACTCACCCATTGATCTACAGTGGATATTTACTCTAGGATTCTTATCTTTGGAGCTCGGTGCCTTACTTGCAACAAACAACTCAAAACTTCCAGAGTAGTAAAGTTTGAAGGAATCAAGACTTAACGACTGCGCTCCTTCAACTGATCAAATGGCTATGAGCGATGTTGAATCCTCCTGAACAGATCTTGTCCACTTGACCTTAAAAAAAAGGTATTTCTCCCCTTCTTGAGTTCCTCCCTAGAACCTTATACTCAGTATCTTTCCTGAGCTTCCATTCACTGACAATGAAGTGAAATATGGTGCACACTTTTCACTTCCCTCTTGAGCTTAGACCCTTAGAACTAAATGGGTCGATGCACTCTGTGAGCTAACTCTCCTATGATTTATCAACACTTTAACAAAGAGTTGGCTTTTTTCACTCCTTGCACTAACCTTCCCTTGAGTTCTTACACTACTCTAAGTGTAGGAAAACTCCTTGTGCTTGCTCTATCCAAACTTTCACTACCTCTCTTGAGCTTTTGAGCCTGTAAATGGTTCATCCTCTGCACACCTTGCATTGGCACTATCCAATCCTTACATGAAGAGTCTCAGAAGAGAAGCAATCGAATCTTATAACAGTATTAAGAACTCATTCGATAAAACATTAAAATGCACACTCATACACAGAGATAACAACACATCTATTCAATTTCAAAGAAATGAAAAGGTTCACAGGCTTAGAATTTTGAGAGCAAATCCTCTTCTTCTATATTTCTTCAACAACCTCCAAAAACATACATTACATTGATTTATACATGAAGGGGCTTCTCGAGCCTTCCCTCCAAACTATTCTAGTTCTTTTACATCCCAATTGAAATCATCCTACCACTAAGTGTATTACAGTAAATGAGCATTTGCAATTCAGATATGAGTCAATGCTCAAAATCTGTGCAATCCTACAAACATTAAAGACAATTACACCATTCCAGAGCATATACAATGGCTCTAGTTTTTATATATCATGGGATCTTTAACAACAAAGGTCTCAAAATTTAAAATGACAAACCGTCCTTGGGATCCAAACAAGTTAATGCACATTGTGCTAGATGCTGAGTCAGCTTCCACTACACCTCATTAAATGATGACGATGATTCTCCTGCATTATACTCCCCTGCTGAAAAAATTCATGAGCTTCTACTCATGGATCCCCTGATGATTTTGTTGAGATCCTCCAAGGTCCCAAACTTCATTTTGGAGCTGCCCACTTTCTCCTCTACATTTCTATTGTTGTCTTGTTGTTGCAGGTTCCCCTCTTGGCCTCCAAATCTTATGTTGCAGAGCTTCATTAGGCTTACACTGCGTTCTTCTCTTGTATCCTTAGTTGACCTTTGTATCAACCCTCTCAACTCCCTAATTTCCTTGTCTATCCCATTTCTTGGCTGGCTCTTTTTTTGCAACTCTCTCCTTTTCTCTTGACAATTTCTTTGTTGTAGGTTGTTATTGTTGTTATCCCTTGGTTGTTACTCCTTATTATTTTTCATATCCTCAATAATTTTACTTTATTGAAGGTTTCCTTCACTAGTCTTCATGGTTTCATCCCTCTGGTAGTATTCCTCTATCTTTGGATGGTTTAACCAATCTTCCAACATATTCAAATGATTCTCCCACTGAGTGAGTGCGACATATAAATGTTCCTCTTGATCATTCCTTTGGCTCACAACTGTGTTGGCCTCCTCTTCTTTCTTTTCCTCTTGAAAAAAACCTGGCTTCTATCCACTCTCCTTCTCTTTGAAAGTCTCCAATGGTTGTCCTTCTGATGTACCTTCCATCACACACAAAGTATTAGTTTTAAAAACCCATGACCCCTTGGCCTCTTCCCTGGATGCCTTATGTATTATTTCCTCACAAGTATGAGCCCCCACAAAGATTATTCCAATAGATATGTTGATCCCTCCTATCATCAGACTACAACACCGATGATCTTCTTCCTCCTTCAAGAGATCCTTTCTACTCATGAGAATTATACTCGAAATAGCCTCTTATTTAACTCTCGTATCTTCAAGTGAAAAAAACATATGTCTACACCCATTATTCTCAAGGGTATAACTATTCTTTCTCCCATCATGTATGAAATTTTTGTCATATTTCCATGGCCTCCCCAATAGAACATGACAAACATCCATAGGTATGACATCACATAAAACTCCATCCTTATAACTACTAATATTAAAATTAAATCTACATTGTTTACTCGCCATGACTTGATGTCCTTTCTACAACCAATACACCTTATACGAAATCGGATGTGTTGTCATCTCCAACTTTATATTTTCCACCATTTCCACCATTTCTGTTGTCATCTCCAACTTTATGTCCCTTCTTTTGCACTACTTCGAAAGGTCCCACAAACCTAAGAGAGAGTTTCACACCTTTTCCAAACTTGATCAAACTCTTCTACTATTTTACCTATAAGAAGGCTCTATCTCCAACTTCATAGTTGTGTTCAATGTGATGCACATCAACATAACTCTTATTTTGATCTTGTGCTTCTTTAATTCTCTATCTAATCGATTTCATCTGTTCTTCCATTTCTTGAATCACATCTGGTCCTACCAGTACCCTATCCTCAAGTTGATCCCAAATCAATGGTGTCCAACACAGTTGCCCATAAATAAAATCAAACAGTGCCATCTTAATCGTACTCTGATAGTTGTTTTTGTATGCAAATTATACCAGTCGCAAGAATTATTCCCAATGTTTTTGTTGGTTCATTACATACATATGCAACATATCCTTCAAAATATGGTTTGTCCTTTCTTTTTTCCCATCTTTTTCTGGGTGATAAATTATGCTAAAGTTTAATTGTGTTCCCAAGGCCTCTTGGAAACTGGTCCAAAATCATCATGTAAACACTGATCCTCGATCAGATATGATTATTTTTGGCACTCCATGTAATCTCACAATCTCATTGATAAATAATCTAGCTATGTTCGGTGCCTGATACATCATACACACTAGAATAAAATGTGCACTCTTTGTCAAAGTGTCAACTACCACAAACATCAAATCGTGTATTCTTTTCATTAGTGGAAATCCAACAATAAAGTCCATCAAAATGAATTCCCATTTTGATCCAGGAATAACATTTGGCTGTAATAATTCTACTAGATGTCTATGTCCATTCTTCACTTGTTGACATTCTAGACATCTCGCCACGTAACTAACTATGTCTACCTTCATTTCCTTCCAGAAGAAAGAAGGCTTAAGATCTTCCTTCATCTTCATGACTTCTGGATGAGCCATGTATATTTCTCGATGGACTTCACTTAAGATAAAACTTCTTAGTTCGTCGTTAGGAGGTATGTAAATTCTTTTTTTAAATATCAATAATCAATCGTCGTCTAGTGAATAATCTTCATACCTCGGTACCATCATGGTATCTTGTCCAATATTTTTCTTAACTTCCTTATACCATTCATCATCGATTTGTAGAGTTAGAACATTTTTTCAAAGATTCGTCTTAAGAAGTAACATTAAAAATATGTGTGGCCTCCTACTCGGTGCATCTGCCACTTGATTCACAATTCCTTTAATGTAAGAAGTTTCAAATCCATATTCGCTAAGCAATTCTGAACAACGCCTTTGTCACGTGTTCAGGTCACTTTGTGTACAAATATGTTGCAATCCACAATGATATGTTTTTAATTCAAATTTTTGTCCAATCAAAAATGTCTCCACATTCTCAAGGCATAAAACATATCTAGTAACTCCAGGTCATGTGTTGTGTAGTTCTCTTCATGCCTTCTCAATTTCCGTGAAATGTAAGCAATCACTTGATCGTCTTGCATTAAAACTTCGCCTAACCCTTCCTTGGATGAGTTTGTGCATACCAAGAAATCCTTGTCCATTTTTGGGAATTTTAGTATCGGTGTTGTCATCAACAACTCTTTGAGCCTTTTAAATGCTTATGTGCATTTCTTAGTCCATAAGAACTTCTTTTTCTTCTTCTGCAATTCTGTTATTGGTTCTGCTATCTTCGAAAATCCTTCGACAAATCATCGATAATATCATGCTAAAACCATAAAACTGTGTACCTGATGTACGTTTTTTTTGTTGTCCATTCCATAATAGCCTCCACCTTCATTGGATCCACATTGATACCTTCGTCAGATATGATATGTCCCAAGTAGTGAATCTTAGATCAATAAAGAGATCATTTCGATATATTCTCGTACAATTTGTTTTCTCTTAGGCACTGCAGGACCAACCTCAAGTGTTCATCATGCTCTTCCTTCATCTAAGAATAAATCAATATCTCATCAATACAAACTTGAACAAACTTATCCAAGTATTCATGGAACACCCCATTCATCAAACTCATGAATACCCTCGGGCGTTTGTCAATCCAAATGGTAAAACTGTAAACTCGTAGTGTCCAAATCTCATCTTAAAAGTGGTTTTAGGGATATTTTCTTCCTTAATATGCAATTGGTGATATCTTGATCTCAAGTCAATATTTTAAAATATCGTTGCCCCTTTCATCTAATCAAATAAATCATCTATTCTTGGCAACATATACTGTTTCTTAATCGTCACTTTGTTCAATTGATGATAGCGAATACAAAGTCTCCACGATCCATCCTTCTTGTTTACAAAAATAACTGGTGCACCCCAAGGTGTCACACTTGGAAAAATAAGTCTCAAGTCCAACAATTCCTTCAATTGCATTTTGAACTCCTGCAATTCAAGCATTGACATCCAGTAAGGAGCTCTTGCAATAGGTTTAGTTCCCGGTTTCAAATCTATTGTAAACTCCAACTCTCTTTTAGGTGGTAAACTGGGTAACTCTTTTGGAAAAATGTCTTCAAACTCTTGCACTATAGGAAGGTTTTCTAGTCCTTATGCCTCACCATTTTCATTCAACGCTAATAATTCATATTGTTTGCATCCCTTGCGCATACTCTTCTGCAATTGTAGGGAAGAAATGAAAATTATGACACTCACTGGTTTCTTCCTACAATCACTCTACTTTGTCCCAAATCATCTGTCAAACTTAATTGTTTCGTATTACAGTCAAGTATCACATCATGTGATTCCAACCAATCCATACCAATTACTATGTCATACAATCCTAGTATCGTGACACAAATATCTACCTTTGTTACAAAGTCTCCCATTTTAAGGCTACACCCCATAACCTTTCCTCCAACCTTCTATTTGGCACCCAATTCCATTTCCATGTACTTGAACTCATCCTGCTCGACTGTCTTTACCTTAATTCTCTTAGCATTTCACTAGATATGAAGCTCTCTGTAGCACCTAGATCTATTAATACATTGTACTTTTGGTATGCGATCATACCCGATGTCTCTACCACAGTGGACTGATGCTCAGCCTGGCGGTTGTTCAGCACTGCATGAATCCTGTGGGCCTTGCCCAAATCTCTGTCTGTAGTGGGTCCTGATGATCTAGTTTCTCTGGCCTTCTCAATCAGATAGTCTCACTGGTAATGTGGCTCACCACATTTCCAACATCCAATCTTTGGTCCAATGCTCCTGGTCTCCGAAGTAGAAGTTGTTGGTCTAACATCTTGTGATCCTCGTTTGTTTTGATGAACATGCCTAAACTATTGTTGCAGTCGACATTGTTTTTTTTGTGATCCTTTGTAAGGAGTCCTCTACTGAGGAGTCTATTGTTATGGTGTCATAAACATAGGCCTTTTAGGTGTAACTCGAGGCCCTATAGTATGTCTACGTGGTGTCAGATGTTGTTGTGATCCTAATGAAATTTGTCTAGTTTTTCTAGAGGGAGTCTTTCCTTGACCCACACCGTTAAGATCTTCCTCATCTATGAGGGCCTTATGAACTGTATCATGCAAATTTTGAGGCATTAATATCCTCACCTTTGCATGAATGTTGGAGTGAAGGCCAAACAAGAACTTGTTGACCTTCAACTTCTCTATGTTCAGATGTGGAGGATACCTAAGTAGTTCCATGAATCTAGCTTCATACTCTGGCACTATACGACCACCCTATTATAAGGCATTGAACACATTAAGCTGACACTCAATGAATTATTCATACAAATACCTTTCCTGGAACCATTCCTCGAACAGTTCCCATGACACGTCTTTGACGACCATGTTTAGTTGAGGCAGGAGTGTATCCCACCATAAAAGAGCACTCCCCTTCAGCTAAAAAACTGCATGTAGAATTTGATGGTGGACGTGTAATCATGAAGTGTGAATCACATTGCCATGTTCTTCAACCATGCCTCGGCAGCTAAGAAATTTGGGGCACCCGAGAAATCGATAAATTTCACCTTCTCGAGTTCTCAGTGTAAGCTACCACTACCAGTTGGGGCATGTTGTAAACCTTCATTGGGTACAAACACTTTGGCCTCATCTCTATCCAAGGGGTTGATCAACACCTCTGACATCCTCTGGAAGGATCTCATCATACTTACTACATATCCCACGACAATCTGCTCATGCTCAACATTATTCCCCTCTTCTTGGGGGTTAGATCTTTCGGGTGTGGATGCTATAGGAGATGTCACACCTCTTCCTCCAACACCACACCATCTACCTTCCCTGCACCCTTTAACCATGATTACCTGCAAGATCATTTCATATTTTTATTAGCGATTTAATTCATTCATTTTGTTTAACATAGCAGATGGCGTAACGGTCCAATGTCACAGGGTTGAACCCGCTCTGATGCCATATGCAACATCCCCTCTGTTACTTCATATAAATACATGAGAAACAGTCTGATTTTTTATTTTTTATTTTTAAACGTTAATAAGAATCATCAGAACAGGAGGAACATGACAAGAAATCATTAGAATAAGTGAAACATGACATTAACATACTTTAGTCAATTGCAGTGAAATTCATGATAATAACATATATGAGTATACACATTATGCTTCTCTCAATTCATTTGTAAACTAGATTTAGATACCACTTAAAGCATGAAGGAGTTTGTCACTGCACATAAAATAAAATACAGCTACCCACCAAACCTATCATGCAAGGTTAGGACTTTCAAGACACATAATCAACGCTCAAGTCTAAGATTCATCTAATTTATCTTGGCATAGAAAGCACAAAGATACTAAATATAAATAATTCTTAAAATCACCACTTAAACTCTTATGTTGAAAGAATAGAGACACTAAATAGAAGTAATTAAAATCACTATATAGAAATACAAGTAATAGAATTGAAAAATAACATATACTTATAAAAACTAAATCATAATTATAAATGAAATATAAATATATCATTATAAATATGTACATTGTGTTATTATTAAATTAATTTTATATTATTTAAAAAATATTGTATATATATTTCTTCTTATGTATTGGAAAGGGTTTAGGTAACTCTTTAAAAATAGAGAAGGAATGAATTATTAATGTGGAAGCAAATTCCATCATAAGAAAAAGCTATTACAATTTGTAATTATAGATATTGCATAGATAATAACTATAAGATAGATAGGGTTTCTCAAGGCATGACACCAAAATTGTCAATTAATATTGAGATTAAAGACAGAGATGATTCTTTTACATCGATATGGGAACATGGACACGAAAGTCAACTTCAAGATTGACAAATCTTGAGAGATGTGCTTACGCCTTATATTATTGGGATTCTAGTGAAATTGAAATGATTCTAATGAGTGATTGGGTAAAGTGGTATAATGAAAGGTATGAGATGAACAATTTGTTTATTGTGGTGCAAGAAGCAGAGGAAATTATTCTCAATGATATTAACATGGAGAAAATTTATCAATAAGGGAGGCATTAAATATTGGTTGGAGGGTGCTTTGATTCTACTTCCTACAAGTTGGTGAAAGTTGTGCCATTTGAAATTAAGAACTCCATGTTGGAGGATTGGGAACTAAGAATTGAAGTGCCAAGATGAAAAACACCAAACCTAGTAGTTAACATAAATGAGAAGTGGCAAATGAAGATTTAATAAGATGTGTGGGGCCAAGGAACAAAAGAGTAAAATTCATATAAATATCTTATGCATTAGGTTTGAAGTGGGAAAATAAAAAACTGAATGATGATAAAAAAGAGGGCTTCGGATGAGCTAAAAATGAAAATACAAGGAAAAGGCTTTAGATGGAGAGTCCAATTGTATTTTGTATTGTAATGACTTGAGTAATCAAGTAGTTGGAAACATGTATTGCATCTTTTGTGGTTGTTTTAAGACCATAGAAATTGATGTACCGTGCCCTTTGTATATATTATATTGTTCTAGAATTTAGTTAATCACGTGTAAATTTGAATATTTTATGTTATTTTTTTCGATATGTATTATTCTAGTTTAAGTAAACAAAGACACATAAAATATAGTTTATAGTAATTATGAGATTGAAATGCTCAAATTTAACATCCCTAAAATATTATTGTAGGTATTGTTTGAAGAATTTATATAAATATTATAGTTTCAATCCTATTGAAACAAAAGATATTAGATTTAAAATTAATTGTTGACACTGAGAAGAGAGTATAAAACATGTTTTATTTCAACTTTCGATTACATAAGATAGATATGATATAGGATATATTGAAGATTGAATCTATGTTTATCAAACCAACAAGGGATTTATAACAATTTAAAAATAAAGGATAAACAAATTAGTATTATAATATTATATCCAAGGTTTTTGCATATTGGAACCTACAAGAATTATTGTTTCTCACAAGAAATTTGCAACTACTTAGTTCCAAACTACCATGTCAGTTTCAAGTTTATAATATAATAAGAAACATACAAGGTGAGGCTACAATGGAGCTTGAAATTGATTACACCCTATACAATTTTTCAAAATGGCCTAGCCATGGCTATACTTATCGGAGCTTATGTTGAGAAAAAGTATATATTCAACATTTTTTTGGACATATTTTAGTCTAAGTTTTTATAAATATATTTGTGTATTGTTTTCCATGTTTGTTACGAGGTATGAATTTGGAAGAGGAACTTTCAATCATTTCTAGTTCTATGAATTTATATATCATTCATTTTGCATATTATTTGTTAGATTTTTCAGTCATCCTTCAATTTAGCATGGTGTCTGATTCATTTTTATCTCGACAACCTCTCACATGGGAATTTTATCTTCATCATGGTGTACTAATTTTTCCTCATAGTATGCATCTCATCATTTTATGTAACACTCAACTATACTTTTATATTTACATACTTGAAATATGTTTTTATTTCCTATACTAATTATTGGTGTAATTTCAAATTATTATACTTGCCATCAAGCCTAGATATTGACATCTATGTACTTTTTTGTAGTATCCTTAGAGAAAAGGCATATTTTTTTTAAAGATGTTTTCCTTAATATTCCATTGAGAAGTCATCCAACATCTTTGTGTGTGTCTTCACATGCGTGCATCCGTGTGTGTTTGTGTTTGTGTGTGTGTGTGTGTATGAGAGAGAGAGACTTTATTATATGTGACAACTTATAAACTATGTAAATAAGTACATGATAAGCTTTTAATTATATATAATTTTCTTGAAGTGTATGTGAGAAAGTGAAATTACTTTTATATATTGATTCATGTTGTCATATGCCCATTTTTCTCATGCGTATTAAATATATTCTCTTATTGAGATGGTAATTATAATTACACTGATTTTTATAAATGGTTCCAAAGAAAATGAGGTACAGTAAAGTAATCACAAAAATATACCCAATGTTAGAGGAAGATGTATATATGAACATATAAACTAATGTCACTTATAGTACAAAGGTAATATGTAAACCTCTTTCAATATTCTATTGGTTCATCAAAGCATATATACAACTACAACTACTATAGTGAGCCTATTCTTTACTACACAATTGTTTTTGTACTTGTAGTTTTCTAATAGAAATTAAAGCACCATTTGGATTATTTAACCATCGTGACATAAAAAACAAAACTACAATAGAAAAGACACACAATGGAACACAATATTTAATCTAGGAAACCTATTGTGGGAAAACTTAGCAAGAAATGAATGATTTTATTTTGTCTTTTATATTATGGATATTACAATACATTAAAAAGTGGACCAAGCTTGTTAACAAATTATGCAACACTATGATCTGCTACAATGTTCTATGGAACAATAATGGTGGCTAAAGAAAGTGAACCTTTTTCCCTCCTGTTAGGTTTTTTATAGTTAAAATTAGGGTTAGGTTTAGGGTTTCCAAACTCTTGTAGAATCCTTGTAATGCTTATGGAAGTCTCTAGTGGATTCTCACATGTTACTAGCTCCACATGAAGGAATCGTGGTGAGCTAACATAGACATCACTTGGATTTGTGGGGAATAATTGAGATGTTACTTTATCAAGGACATGAATTTGATATATGAACTATATTTGATGAAAAAGAACCACCATTGGAAATTTATTGATGCATAAAATGTAGTAAGGACATCCATGACATATATCTTTGAGGTGAAAGACCCCAAAATTCACTTATTTTATCTCAAGGTCTCTTAGTTTTGGTGTGTCAATACAATGTTTAGGATTGGACATGAACCAACCCCTTTAGATTTCATATTCTTCCTTCCCCATTCCCAGACATCAATAAACATGTGGTAACTATTTAGATCCATTTTGGACGAAAATATCAATGATGTTATCAACTATGAAGTAATGTTAACACTTGTACTCAACACCATAAAACATAATAGTTTTAACAAATATTGATGCTAGCACCAATGATTAATTGAAGGCGGGAAGAGAATTTCATCTAAGGATCATAATTTTTTCTAAAAAGGAGCATGCGTGTAATCTAGGACCTAGGCTATTAGTATTAAAGATGGACTTTTGCACACTAGATATATTTCAAGCCCATATTCTCAACATTCAAATGCTAAAAATCCATTATTCTTGTTTTTATGCCACATTGTGCATATAGTCTTCTATTGACAAGTTTTTGGTATTAAGATCTATGCTAATTATGAGAATTCCCTGTGAAAATGATCAAGGTTTCAATTTTCACATAACATAATGGGTATGGTGGACCTCAAATATAGAAAATAAATAGTTGACTAAACATATATGAAAAAATTGCTTTTTTTCTTATATATTCTAAAATATAAAATATAACAATATGGAATAATTTGAAAAAAGTATGTTTAACATATTAAAAATGCAAATTTCCAACAAATTTAGAATGTTCTACACACCATAGCCAAAAAAAATTAAAATTTTTCATAACTTTGGTCTTGGAAATTGGTTTAAAAGTTCCAAAATAGAGCCAATTAATTATATAAGAAAATCTTACCATGAGCTATGTGCATATTTTAATATTTAATCATGGAAATAGCATTAATAACAACTATAACCCAGAGAGAGGATCATAAGGCATGACACCAAAATTGTCAACGGTGTTAGTATGAGAATGAGGATGGATGGTATTACATCAATGTGGGTACATTCACCCCAAAACCAACTTATAGATTAAAAAATCTTGTGATAATGATCTTAGAATTTATGTTGTTGGGATATAAGCTAAAATTGAATCTCCTATGATGGGTGATTAGGTAAATAGGTATAATGGAAGGAGTGATATGGAAAATGTGTTTATTATGATGCAAGAGACAATTATTCTCAATCATATTAACATGGAGAAAATTTATCAATAATGTGAGGAAAGGTGATTAATTGTTTCCATTGCCTACAAGTTGGTCAAGTTGTCCCCCTTGAAACTAAGAATTCTATTGATGCAGGAGCATTGTAAGCAGTCAAGCGAGCGTGAAGGCAGAAGACGGATAGAAGACCACCAGCGCACGTTTTGAAATATTTTTGAAACATTAATGTAATAGTTAAAGGGAATGGTACTTGCATATTGTAAACAGATCTTGAGCGATTGTTCTCATCTATAAAACATTAAGGCATTTATGTGTAGTAAATGAAAGTAGGTAGGTTTGAATGAAGATTAGACAGTTTAGGAGCGTAGGAGGGAAAATTGACTATAGACACCCTCACCTTTGTATCATTGTACCATTAGAGAGCATTGTTAGAGCATAGAGCATAGAGAAGAAGAGAGAGCTGAAGTAGAGAACTGTAGAGAAGAACCCATGTACAGAAGCTTTGAATTAATATATGGAGCTTCGAATCAGACTCATGGTGTTATGATGTTTTCTATGTATACATGTTGAATGGTATGCTTATGGTTGTTTATTCCCTCTGTTATGCATTTTCTTTAATATTCTGTGAATGTATGACTTCATGTTGAATGTTTGAAGTCTAAGAGAGAGAGAGAGAATGAGTTTCAATTGTTTCTCTTCCTAAGTGAGAGAAGTTCCTGCAAGGAGTGCAGTGAAATCGTCTGCAAGGAGTGCATTGACGAAGGTTCAAATTTTATCTCTGAAAGCTCAGGAGAAATATTGTTGTTCTCATTTCTGCGGAAGTGCAGGTGAAGCACAGAAGCCGTGAAAGGTGTGCACAGGTTGGTTGAAAGCTCAGGAATTATCAACCAAGGGGTGAATTGAAGGACTGTTGTTGCAGAGAGAACGTGCACAGATTCATGAGTTCAAGTACGCTAAAAGTATCTGAGGGATTGCCACAAGGAGTGCGTGTAGGAGTCTTTTCGAAGACTCGAAATTGTGAAGAAAGCTCAGAAGGGGTAGCATCGTTGAAGTGTTGAAACGAGTACAAGGTCAAACTACTTCGAGGGGATTCAAGGGTTGAAGACATCCAGCATAAGTCAAGTTCTAGTGGAAGAACCTTGATTTATTTCATAGGAGTTATCAAGGAGAAACGAGCGGTCAAAATTCTCTGTGGGGAATTCACAAAATCATGAGGACCGTAGGATCTATGGAAGTTACAGAGTGGTTAGAGGCAGGTAATATTTCCACTCTAGGATCTAGAATTAATGTAGACCATTGATTGTGTTTTACACAAGCCATCAGATCATTTCGGCATTTTGGGGATCCTTACGATAAGGAGTTGAGCACAGTGAATCAAAAATCCCGAAGTCACGACCAAAATTGGATTGGAGTTTCAGGATTTCGGCACTTCGGGTGTCGGGAAAATGGAGAAGGAAATGATTTTGGAGAGAAAGTCCCTAAAGCTGGGAAGAGTGATAGGTGGCGTACTTGTCACCAGGTG
>JZKD02S1433775.1:600217-612621 GCA_000966675.3 Picea glauca
CCCTATTCATCATCTATTTGGGTAATCCATTTGTCTCTCATTCGATTTGACTACAAGGTATTTCCATGTGTTGTTTTTGAGTCAATGCTGCCAAATCATTGGTCGTGTCATCCAACTGTTCAAGAGCTGTCCATTTGAAACCTCTATTGAGTCGGCCATCTGCAGTTATCTTTTCATTTTGAGTCGGCCTTCCCTATGTCCAAAGGCACTTCGGGTGTCGGGAAAATGGAGAAGGAAATGATTTTGGAGAGAAAGTCCCTAAAGCTGGGAAGAGTGATAGGTGGCGTACTTGTCACCAGGTGGAGTCAACCCTTGTTGACCGTTTTGGGATTCAGAGGTCAAAGGATTGGGAGCCATGCATCTAGATTCGCGAAGTCGCGAAGTCCAAAATCCCGATGAAGTGAGAAGCCCGTTGGGAAGTCAACCTTTGTTGAGTGCATCAGAGTTTAGAAATTTGGATTCCGGAGTTTGTAGGGATAGTAACCCTCGATAGCAGGGATCGCGAAATCACAAAACCCGAAGTCCTGAATTTGCGAAAGGCAGGATCCTATTTTGGGTCGGGAGATTTGGGTTGATGCTTCATGTTTGATCACGTGGGTACACCCATAAGGACCTGTGGTTACACAATTGTGTGTGAAAGGTATTTCCTGAATGGAAACCAAAGAGCCAAGTAGACTCAAAGGGCATATTTAGAGCGATCCGACGCGGGCCTTGGCTCGAGGGTTTGGGGGTCTGCACCAAAGTGGTATCAGGGGACAAAGGAATATTTATCAGCCATACCGCCGAGAAGAAGAGACAGACCAATCCCTGATCCAACAGTGGAAAGGGAAATGCACGAACTATGTGCCAGGCTTGATGCCATGGAGACAACATAGAGGCGCATAGTCGACACTGGGGATATCAGTGAGGCTGACAGTGAAAATGAAGCTGTACATGGAGAAGAAGTCACAATCGAAGATGCTATAGATGAACACCTCTTCATGGTTGTCGCAAGGATAGGTGCTAGAGAAAAAATGGAGATTCCCATGTATGAAGGGAACTTAGATGTTGAAGAGCTTCTAGATTGGATTAGAACTCTAGATAAATATTTTGACTATGAGGATGTTGAGGAAGACAAAAAGGTTAAACATGTTGTTACTAGACTTAAAGGACATGCAACATTATGGTGGGATGAACTGTAGGCTGACAGATGCTGCAAAGGCAAGCATAAAATCAAAATTTGGGATAGAATGGTTGCGAAGATGAAAGCCAAATTCATACCCAAGGATTATCAAATCACTCTATTTCGAAGGATGCAGAACTTGAGACAGAAGCTGATGTCAGTGAAGGAATACACTGAAGAATTCTACAAACTAAACATCAGAGAAGGTCATCAGGAAAGAGATGATGAGAAGGTTTCCAGGTACATGAATGGTCTACGATATGACATCCAAGATGAGATGAGAATGATGATCATTCGAAATGCAGAAGATGCTTATCAGATGGCTCTAAAAGCTAAAGAGAAGCTGAGACGAAAGCAAGGTCAGAGAGGCTGAGGCAGAAGTCAAGATAGAGGCAAAGCAATTTCCCAAGACAAAACTCAGAGAACTCAAGAAGAGGGAAAGAAACCTCAAACTCAACATGAGAGAGGAGGAAGCTCACAGAGAGGGAAGTATGTTGATAGAAATACTTTTCCTCGAACTAGAGGAAGAGGAAGAGTCAGAGGTGGAGAAATAAAATACTTTACCTGTGGAAAAAATGGACACAAATCTTATGAGTGTCCAGATAGAAATAAATATGGTGGTGAAATGCACATTGCCGAAGCACAAGGATGGAATGTTGAGGTAGAAGATGCTAAGGGCAAAAGATCATTGATGATGAGAAAAGTTCTCTTAACACCAGAGAAGGAAGCAGAGAATCCAACCCAAAGGAACAAACTTTTCTGAACTACTTGCAAGACCAAAGATAGGGTATGCAAAGTCATAGTGGATAGTGGTAGCACAGAAAATCTCGTTTCTACAGAGATGGTAGAAAAACTGGAGCTGTAGACTATTGTACATCCAAGCCCATACAAAGTTTCGTGGCTACAAAAAGGACATCGGGTAAATGTCACTAAACAATGTTTAGTTGAATTTAAAATAGGAGGATATAAGGATGAAATACTATGTGATGTCATTTCCATGGATGTTTGTCATCTATTGTTGGGTAGACCATGGCAATATGACAAGAATGTGATTCATGATGAGAGAAAGAACACATACACCCTAGAGAAAAATGGGAGGACTCACATGTTGTTGCCGATTAAGGATAAAGAAGTAAAACTTGAGGTAAGAAACACTGTGCCTCTCATGAGTGGGAAGGAGCTTCTTAATGAGGTTAATAAGAAGGAAGATACATAATTCATTGTGGTTAGGAAGCCTAGAATTGTTTTGACCAATACAAGAATGGATGATTTACCAGAGGAAATCCAGGAGTTACTGGAAGAATTCATTGATATAGTAGTGGACGAACTACCTCGTTCATTACCACCAATCAGGATTATAAGCCATCATATTGATCTTATACCTGGAGCTAGTTTACCAAACAAGGCAGCATATAGGTTGACATCGCAGGAGAATGAAGAAGTGAAGAGGAAATTCCAGGACTTAATGGACAAAGGATTGGTTAGAGAAAGCTTGAGTCCATGCGATGTTCCAACAGTGCTCAGCCTAAAGAAGGATGGAGGCTGGAGGATGTGTACAGACTCAATGGAAATCAATAATATTACCATCAGATACAGATTTCCATTTCCAAGGATGGATGATTTGATGGATTGCTTGAGTGGAGCAAGATTATTTTCAAAGATTGATTTGAAAAGTGGATACCATCAAATTCGTATGAGAGAAGGTGATGAATGGAAGACAACATTCAAGATGAATGAAGGGTTGTATGAATGGCTTGTTATGCCATTTGTCTTAACAAATGCACCTAGTACTTTCATGAGGTTGATGAATGAAGTCTTGAAGGATTTCATTGGGAAATTTGTCATTGTATATCTTGATGATATATTGATTTTCAACAAAATAGAAGAAAAACACTTAAATCATTTAGCTGCAGTGATGAGGAGGTTACAGCAAGAGACACTGCTGATAAACATGAAGAAGTCATCATTTATGAGGACATAACTCATTTATTTGGGTTTTGTTATCTCTGCAAATGAGTTGAATATGGATCCGGAAAAGGTGGATGCGATTAAGAATTGGTCATCACCGAGAAGTGTGTTTGAAGTTCGAAGCTTCCATGGTTTAGCTAGTTTCTATAGGAAATTCATCCGAAATTTCAGTGGTATTAGCGCACCGATGATGGAAACGGTGAAGAAAAGACACAAAGCTTTTCACTAGACAAAGGAAGCAAGGAAGAGTTTTAACTTGTTGAAGAAGAAGATCACAGAGAAACCAACTTTGGTTTTACCGGATTTCAGCAAGACATTTCAGGTCAAATGTGACGCGAGTGGATTTGCAATTGGAGCAGTCTTGAGCCAAGATGATAGGCCGATCGCATACTTCAGTGAAAAACTGAATGAGGCAAAGATTAAATACTCAACATATGACAAGGAATTTTACGTAGTCATACAAGCGCTAAAGAAATGGAGACATTATTTGGTTCCTAAAGAGTTTGTTTTGTACAACGATAATCATGCTTTACAATTTGTGACCCAACAGGAGAAGTTGAACCAAAGACATGTTAAATGGGTTGAATATATACATAATTTTACTTTTGTAACTAAGCATATTTCTGGAACTGCTAACAAAGTTGTTGATGCTTTGAGCAGGAAATGTTTGTTGATGCAGGAATTCAGAGTCAAAACTTTGGGTTTTGATAACCTCAAAGATATGTAGAGAGACGATCTAGATTTTAAAGAGGAGTATGAGGCATCTGAGAATCCAATTCTCAAGGACAGAAGTCAATGGAGTGAATATATGATCCAGGATGGGTTATTATTCAGGGGCAATCAATTATGTATTCCAAAATAGTCCATGAGGGAGAATCTGCTGAAAGAAAAACATAGTGGAGGATTGGCCAGACACTTCGGTCATGATAAGACGTTCTCAAAATTGAATGGCTCATATTTTTGGCCAGGAATGAGGACAGATGTTAAGAAATTTGTGGACAGATGCAGAATTTGTCAGCGCACAATAGGGAAAAGAGAGAATAGAGGGTTGTATCAGCCATTACCCATACCAGAAAGGCTGTGGGATGCAGTGAAGATGGATTTTATATTGGGGCTGCCAAGAACGCAAAGAGGATATTATTCAATCTTTGTAGTGGTAGACAAAGTTTTCAAAAATGGCACATTTTATACCATGTCAGAAAATTAGCGATGCAACTCATATTGCGAACCTATTTTTCAAGGAAGTTGTCAGACTTCATGGCTTACCAAGAAGTATAGTTTCAGATAGAGATACCAAGTTCGTGGGACATTTCTGGAGGACTTTATGGAAAAATCTGGGAACAAGTTTGTCATTTAGCTCAGCGTATCATCCTCAGACGGATGGACAGACAGATGTTGTCAACAGAAGATTGGGAGATTTGCCGAGGAGCCTAGTGACTGAACAACAGAGTCAGTGGGATCATATTCTGCCATAGGCAGAATTCACTTATAATGACTCGATCAATAGAAGCACAGGGCAAAGTCCATTCCAAATTGTATATGGAATGCAACAAAGAGGAGTTTCTGAATTGAAAGATTCAGAACAGAATAAATTCAGGAGTGCTAGTCCAGAGGACTTTGCAGAAGCAATGAAAGAGCTTCACACCCGAATTAAGGATCAATTGTAGAGTTCGAGCCAAGAGTATAAGCACAGAGCAAATCAACACAGGCGAGAACTTCAGTTTGAAGTCGGTGATCTGATTCTTGCACATATGAGGAAGGAGACGTTTCGAAGGGGAACATACAACAAGCTGAAGATGAAAAAGATTGGACCATGCAGAGTCTTGAAGAAATTTGGGGCAAACACATATGAGATTGAATTACCCTATCGGATCGGAATTTCACTGATATTCAACATCTCATATTTGTACCCTTACAAAGCTGAAAAAGCAGGAGAAGACAGTGAATAGACAGAGGTTCAGTGGAATAAACAAATGCCTGTAGTTGAAAAGCCATAGATGGAAAGTATACATGACAAGATAGTCAGTAGGAAGACTAGGAGAAAAGAGTATTTTGAATACCTGTTCAAATGGAAGGGACATCTAGTTGAAGATGCCAGCTGGGAAAATGAAGAAGAAATTCATAAGCATGGACAGACCATGCAAGATCTCATGAACAGGAGTTCATGAAAATTTTCAAGCGAGGGAGTATGATGCAGGAGCATCGTAAGAAGTCAAGTGAGCATGAAGGTGGAAGACAACTGGAAGACCACCAATGCACGTTTTGAAATATTTTTGAAACATTAATGTAATAGTTAAAGGGAAGCGTACTTGCATATTGTAAACAGAACTTGAGCGATTTCTCTCATCTGTAAAACATTATGGAATTTATGCATAGTAAATGAAAGTAGGTAGGTTTGAATGAAGATTAGACAGTTTAGGAGTGTAGGAGAGAAAACCGACTATAGACACCCTCACCTTTGTATCATTGTACCATTAGAGAGCATTGTTAGAGCATAGACCATAGAGAAGAAGAGAGAGCTGAAGAAGAGAACTGTAGAGAAGAACCCATGTACAAAAGCTTTGAATTAATATATGGAGCTTTGAATCAGACTCATGGTGTTATGATGTTTTCAGTGTATACATGTTGAATGGTATGCTTATGGTTGTTTATTCCTTCTGTTATGCATTTGTTTTAATATTGTGTGAATGTATGACTTCATGTTGAATGTTTGAAGTATGAGAGATAGAGATAAGGAGTTTCAATTGTTTCTCTTCCTGAGTGAGAGAAGTTCCTACAATGAGTGTAGTGAAATCGTCTGCAAGGAGTGCGTTGACAAAGGTTCAGAGTTTATCTCTGAAAGCTCAGGAGAAATATCGTTGTTCTCATTTCTGCAGAAGTGCAGGTGAAGCACATAAGCCGTGCAAGGTGTGCATAGGCTGGTTGAAATCTCAGGACTTATCAACCAAGGGGTGAATTGAAGGATTATTGTTGTAGAGAGAAGGTGCACAAAGTCATGAGTTCAAGTACGCTAAAAGTATCTAAGGGATTGCCACAAGGAGTGCATACAGGAGTCTTTTTGAAGACTCGAAATTGCGAAGAAAGATCAGAAGGGGTAGCGTCATTGAAGTGTTAAAAGGAGGACAAGGTCAAACTACTTCAAGGGGAGTCAAGGGTTGAAGACATGCAGAAAAATTCAAGTTCCATTGGAAGAACCTTGATTTATTTCATAGGAGTTATTAAGGAGCAACGAGCGGTCGAAATTCTTTGTGGGAATTCACGAAATCACGAGGACCATAGGATCCAGGGAAGTTATAGAGTGGTTAGAGGCAGGCAAGATTTCCACTCTAGGATCTAGAATTAATGTGGACCATTGATTGTGTTTTTCACAAGCCATCAAATCATTTCAACATTTTGGGGATCCTAACGACAAGGAGTTGAGTACAGTGAATCAAAAATCCCGAAGTCGCGAGTTGCGACCGAAATTGGATTGGAGTTTCAGGATTTTGGCACTTCGGGTGTCGGGAAAACGGAGAAGGAAACGCTTTGGGAGTGAAAGTCCAAAAATCCGGGAAGAGTCACAAGTGGCGTACTTGTCATCAGGTGGAGTCAACCCTTGTTGACCGTTTTAGGATTCGGAGGTTGAAGGATTGGGAGCCTTGCATCTAGATTCGCGAAGTCGCGAAGTCTGAAATCGTAATGAAGTGAGAAGCTATTTGAGAATTCAACCTTTACTGAGTGCATCAGAGTTCAAAAATTTGGGTTTAAGAGGTTGTAGGGATAGAAACCCTTGACAACAGGGATCGCGAAATCGCGAAACCCGAAGTCCCGAATTTGCGAAAGGTGCGATCCTATTTCGGGTCGGGATATTTGGGTTGATGCTTCATGTTTGATCGCATGGGTACACCCATAAGGACCCGTGGTTACACAATTGTGTGTGAAAGGTATTTCCCGAAGGGAAACCAAAGAGCCAAGTAGACTCAAAGGGCAGATTTAGAGCGATCCGGTGCAGACCTCGACTCGAGGGTTTGGGTGTCTGCACCACCTATGTTGTAGGATCATTCATTGAAAATTGAAGATGGTCTACAGAACTTGATTGTCAATCCTAATATGATTTAAGTAATTCTAAATGATAAAAATATATAAATGGGATGTGGCTTCAAGGTTAAGAAAGATTACGCAATATTTGCATTGAATTTATAAGGAACATTGTGCAATTAAGAACTCAAATAATATTGTCCTTTTGTATACTATGTTTTTTAGGATTATGCTCTCTTTAATGGTATTCTTCTTGATAAATCAATTTTAAATTTAGAGGAATTTACATTGATCAAAAGATTTTTTTGTGCTAATATGCAATGTCTCCATTTTTCAGGTTCCCCTATTCTGCAGTTGAAGATGACTTTTGAGGCTTGTGTCAACCTAGACAAAGGGGTGAGGTTATGTTATCAATGAGTTCAGAGGATTTTGAGGAGGTATATGAAGCATAGCCTAGTCCATTTACCATCTTGCATCATCGAGATCACTTTTTCATAGTTTGATCTTGGTTCTGTGGCATTTCAACGATTCCCATAATTTGGGAGTATTATTGAGCATAATCTAATTAAAAGAACTAAAGGTGTTATTTGGATCATATTATTTAAGGGGACACCTTAGTGTAATAGCTCATTGGAACCGGGATGAAAATCTCTAAAGGTTGGGATGATGAGGAAGGGACTTCTAGCAACTGGAAATGTCTTAAAAGCAAATTAATCACTTTTCGGCATTAAAAGGGGGTTAAAAAGGTTATAAAATAACTTTAGGATTAATAGTTACTTAAGTATTAGTAAAATTGACTTTTAATATTTAAGTGGAAATTAAAAGGGGAATGAGGGTCATCAGGATTACGTCAAAGAGGAAAGATATAAAAGGAGCATCGAAGAAACATAAGAGGAGGGGTAGCACTTCACTTTCCTCATTATGTTTGGATTGATATCTTGTTGGAGTGCTCTTGTTAGCCAAGGTTTTCATTGGGTTTTGGGCATAAAGCCTTCCATTGCGGTTTTGTTTCAGTGGTGCAATATCCGCCCTAGCTAGACAAGGAAGAGGATCCACTCAGTATCTTCATTTGAGCTTCATTTTGTGGTTTATGTTCAGTTTACAAGTGTAACGAATTGTTTAGAAGGCTGTTGGGGATTTCTGGAGGTGGTCATGGCATCTTCCAGGTTTTTGGTTTGAGCATTGTGTATTTAGTTGATCTATTATAGCTACCATAACATCCATTATAACTTGTTATTGTTGTGTTCAGATTTCCATTCATAATAAAAATACTCCATTGTGTCTCTTCTATTTCATGTGTACTTGGATTGCATGCAATATGTCTGACGAAAGTCTATTATTAGTATGTATGCAAATTGTTTGTAGAAAGTTGTCAACCAAGTTTTTGGCATAAGAACATATGTAATGAAAAGTGATTGACAAAATAACACAACCAAAAACAACACAATCTATGTAGGATATGATTCATGGTAGCAGGTTCAGTCTTTATAGTTATTTCAACTTGAAGTTTCAAGATAGGAGGATGCAAAATGGGAACGGTGGTCAGACGGTCATGATTAGAGTGGCACAACGTCAACATGGTGGTTCATTTCTAAGATTATCTTGGGACCTTGGGACTTCAATATTAGACAATTTAGTAGCTGACACAAATGATAAATTCGACTTTTTCTTTCACGATATTAGTTCACTGGTGGAGCCATTCTTTGAGGGGTTGATAGATTTTTTGCAATATTGAGTTTCTCTACTTACCTGCATTATCTAGGAGGCCTATTATGTTAGTACTTTATCAGATGACAAGTTGAGCAGAGAATGCTTCACATATTTCAAGTTGATTTAGGACTGTGGTGTCATTTTTAGCTTTAGTTTGGTTGAGTCTTTGGAGTGTCAGGTTGTGATGGCATTGCTTAAGGATAAGAAATTTTTGGGAGGGGAGGACTGTAATGTCCCCATTTTTAGGTTCCCTTGTTTTTCACTTGGAGATGACTATGGAGGCTTATCTCAGCTAGACAGAGGGGTGAAGTTATGTTATTAGTGGGTTCATAGGATTTGGAGGAGTTATATGAGGCACAACCTAGCACATTTACCATATTTCATCATAGGGATCACTTCTGCATAGTTCAATCTTGGTTCTATGGCATTCAGACGATTCCCATAATTCAAGAGCAGTATTGAGCATAATCTAATTAAAAGCACTAAATTTTTTATTTCGATCATATTATCTGAGGGGACACCTTAGCTAATATCTCGTTGGAACTAAGTCAAAAATGTAACAACCCCATCCGTATGACACATACTACGCACCACATGTAATTTTTTTTTTTTTTTAAACAATAGGACAATAACATCAACAAAGAGTTGTAGCAACACAACTCGACGATATCAACCGGAATGAATTTTGCACAACACATCAACATAAAAAAGCATAGCATAAGTGCACCAAGAAGCTTGAAGCAATTTATGATCATTTATTCCGACAAGTATATAAATGACTAAGCTAAAGAGCATCATCCACGAACATCCCGACACAAGCATTCTATTAAACCAATTCACGTAACACATAAATTCCATGGCGCGCGATTAAATAATTCCCCAATTAAAGTCGATGACATAATTATTAAGTAAACACCTGATCCAATGTTGAGTTAACAAAATCACATATTGATCAATGCGCACAATGATCCAATCATAAGGGATCATACCGCCAGATTGTGACAACACAATGGTAAGTTAAGGAGTATATAAACAATCTCTAAACCATCTAGCATGACATAAAATTCATTGCGCATGAGTTCCCAACTTTATTATAAGAAATCTACTAATGAAAGGACCATACTGTTAATCAAGCTAATCATCGACGCAGGGTAACCACAAGCATTACTTTTAACTGCGCAAAGGTCTAAAATTTAACCATCAAAATTTATAAGAGCAAGAAGTCAACTCCACATCGACATGTAACACATATAAATTGGTGTGCACAAGGACTAAATCAACATAGATCAGTGGCGAATTAGAATATAATTAGATTAATTATCTTGCACCGACATAACTTGGTAGCACGAGGAAATCATTCACTCGTTCAAGGTTCATTTACCATTCCAAGGCGCAAGAAGAAATTTGTTCAATCCATCAAGCATTAAATAAATTTAATAACGCACAAGAAGTCAACAGTTAATAATCATACTTTATTATGCAAAACAATAATCTAAACATCCTTACAACTATTAGAATAATTTCGCATAGCCTTGTCACAGTTTAATAAAAATTTAGTTGCTAATAACATTTTCAAAATTAGAAGCCAAACCACACAATTCTTCATCAAGTAAGGCATCCTCATCACTACTAAAGTGCTTGAATAATAATAATATTCCATACCATAATATGATTAATATAATACTACTACTAATATTAAACTTAGGCATAATGCATTGTATTCCTTTCTACTATATAAATTATAATTTAAACACTCTAAAATGATTCATGCCATTAATATTACACTCAACATAATGCAATGTATTACTTTCACTGTATAAAATATAATTTAAGCACTTTAAAGGGATCCATGCTATTAATATTTCACTTAGGCATAATGCAGTGTATCCCTTATAATTTAATACATTAAAAGATTTATGCCATTAATATTACACTCAGAATAATGCAGTGTATTCCTTAGAATGTATAAAATATAATTTAAGCACTTTAAAAGGATCCATTACTGTAATGATACATAGGTCGATCATATTCGCGTCCCGTTTAATGCAATGACGCACAGGTGTAAGGATTCCCATCCAGTTTTTAAAATTAAATTGTCCAAGGTTATAAAGGAAAACATCGGAATTAGAAACTCATGTGAATAGGAGTTGGCAAGGCATTGGTAATGGTACACAGCAAAAAGGGGGTTGGGAGGAAGGTAAGAAACATTAGAATGCGCAGAGGGACAGAGGCAGTTTAG
This sequence comes from Picea glauca, assembly GCA_000966675.3. Taxonomy (NCBI): domain Eukaryota; kingdom Viridiplantae; phylum Streptophyta; class Pinopsida; order Pinales; family Pinaceae; genus Picea; species Picea glauca. Next base: position 611,314 of record JZKD02S1433775.1, read on the forward strand.
CTAAGTGAGGGAAAAAAATGTCAACGTAGAGCATTGAGGGAGATTCGTTGCATAAGCAGTGGAAGAAGTCAGCAGTCCATGAATGAAATGATCAGTGATTACCCAATAAAAATGCCAGGAGGCCCCTTTTCCACACACAGGGATGTCTCCATTCTTATTTTATCTCATTGTGTAAAAATAACAAAAACGAAAATCCAGGCAATCTCCCTTTTTTATCTCGCTGAAAAAAATAACCAAATGAAAATACATGCAATCCCATTCTCAATAGGTAATCTCCTCTCTTAAAATAACAAAAACGAAATTACATGCAATCCCATCAAATAACAAAATGAAAATATATGCAATCCCATTCTCAATCGATAATCTCCTCTCTTATTTTAACAAGAACGAAATTACATGCAATCCCATAAAATAACAAAACAAAAATACATGCAATCCCATTTTCAACCAGTAATATCCTCTCTTATTTTTATCTTGCTTTGGAATAAAAAAAATGAAATTACATGCAATCCCATAAAATAACAAAAATGAAAGTACATGCAATCCCATTCTCAACAGGCAAGGTAGTCTCAAATTTTGTTGTGTAAGAAAAAGGAATGCTAGGCCTCATATGAAGGAAAGCTACAAGAAACGCAGGGGTAAGGGAACGGTGTCGTAGGCTCTGAATCTTTTGAGAGATCTCAACAAGAAAAAAATGCAAAAATGACCAACACAGAATGCTGAGACAAGGACACAGTCAAGGGTGTAAAACAAAGTTAGTAAAGGAGGTGCTAACTGAAGGGAACTCATTGTCTGTTTACAATTAAAAGAAAACAAGTTGTCCAAAGAAGTCCTTGCCATCTTTACATATAAAATTGAAACACATTTTACTGCAATACTTAAATTGTAACAAATTTGCTACCATCTTAATAGATACCCTAAAGGATATTAATCGCAGAAAGTGTAATTCACTGGGTAACATCGTAAGGTAGGGTATCAACGCCAAGCGTAAAAGCAGTGAAATTGCAAGTGTCAACCTTGTAGGTTGAGGTGTTTTAGGAGAAGGAGCATTGTTCTCTCTATAGATGTTAGGATAGGTCCTTCTAGTATCCATATGCATATTTTTACTTTCAACATTTCTTGCCACCTTAAATGCATTCTCTAATGATTTGGGTTCCCAAAGGCAAACCTCATGTTGAATGTTATCCTTTAATGTTTCTATGAATACATCAATCAAGTGCTCATTTGGAATATTGGTTACCTTTATATTCAATCTTTGGAAGTTCTCAATGTGCTCGGTAACTGAACCCTTTTGCTTGAGATTTATCA
>JZKD02S1433775.1:625204-637078 GCA_000966675.3 Picea glauca
CAATCACATCATAATCAAATATAATAGGTCTAATGTCAAAAAGGGTCCATATCACTTGCGAGCAAGTGTCCTCAAATAATAAGTGGTCTCAGTGCGCCAGAGCGGGATGTTACAAAGTGATTAGAGGTTACACGATTTAAATGCTCTAAAGATTTAGAACTAAATGGATTGTGGACTATAGGATTTACGTGTGTTATGTGTTGGGGTTATAGTGGTTAATAAGTTATAGATGTTAGGGTTCCTAAGGATTCTGGATAATATTGTTGATAATGATTAAAGGTTGTACCAGTACATGTGATAATTGTTACAGAGGTTAAGGGTATTATGGGATAAGAGTTATATATGAGGATATAGAAGATAGTGGTGATACGGTTTATAACCATTATGTTTTGTAACAAGTAAGGGTTATAAAGTTGTACGAGAATAAGTTATAGGTGATAATTATGGATGATGGATATATGTGTTAAGGGTTAATGGTTATACATACTAATATTTAGGAGCAACAAAAAATATGTATTAGGGGTTAAGGGATTTGGGAGTAAGGGGTTATAGTAGCTGGGATAAAGGTGAGGTATTATGGTATATGGATTATAAAGAGTAGAGGTTAACATTTTAGGGGTTACATGGGTTAAGGTTAGGGGGGTTAGGGGTGAGTTTTGTTAAGGGAATTAGAGAGTGTACTTGTTAGGACTTATAAGGGTTATAATTGTTAACAATTATGTGATACAAATGTAATCAGTTATATGGGTGGAGGGTTAGGGTTAGAAGTCATAGGCGTGAGGGGTTAGTGTTGGGTTAGGTTTATTATGGATTTAGGGTTATAATGGTTGGGGGTTAACAGAAGTGGATTATATTGGTAAGGGATAAATGGGTTAGGGGTTATTCCTTAAGGGTTAAGGTTATAAGCATTAATGATTATGAGCTATAAGCATTATAGGTTATAATAGTTAGAAATTATGGTTTGCAAGGGATAATTATTAGGGGTAATAAGGTTTTAAGGTTACAATGGTTATGGGGCTTAGGGTTTATAGGTTCTTGTATTATGAGTTATAAGTGACAACTTATAGACTTAGCAGAGATGCGCTAAAATGTATACAGTCTTTATTTGTTATATGGATTAGGAGAAAAGAGTTATATTGGTAAGGGTTCAAGGGGTTAGGGGTTATGGTCAAAAATTTATTGTCATAAGTGTTAAGGGTTATGGGTTATGTGTTAAGGGTAAAGAGTTATGTGTATGCATTATCACAATTCAAATATTAACGATCCTATGTCTTAAGGTTTGTAATCGTTAGGAGTTGTAAGGATTAGGGAATATGGAATTTAGGTATTATGGGATAAGTGTTAGGTGTTAATAGTTATATGGGTTAGGCATTTAGGGGTTATAGAGGTTATGAACTTTATTATTAATTAAAAGGGTTAGAAATCAAAGTTTTTTTTTCATAGTTCGTAGTGTTTAAATGAGTTAGGAGTTAATTGAATTTATAGGTGTAATTAGGGTAAAAATGGTTATCTAGGTTGGTGGTGATAGGTTTTAAAAGTTAGAAAGTATGTAGGTAAAGGGTTAGAGGTGATAAACATTATATGTGTTACTGGTGACAAGGGTTATACAAGTTTGGGGTATACGGGTTATATGTATTATATGAGTTTAGAATATATGGTTTAAGGTTTATGGTCATAAGTGTTAAGGGTTATGGATTATAAGAATTAAGAGTAATAAGTGTTAGAAATTATGGTTTGGAAGAGATAAGTATTTGGAGTAATAAGTTTTAAGTGTTATAATCATTATAGGGTTTAGGGTTTATAAACTATGTATTATGAGTTATAGGGGAAAACTTATAGAGTTTAGTATAGATGTGTTGTAAGGGTATAGAGGCTATATTTTTCATATGGGTTAAGAGTTAGGATTGATAAGTGTAGGGAGAAAAGGTTTATAGCTATCAACCATTATAAATTTTAAGGTATAAAGGTTATAAAATTTATATAAAATTTATGGTTTATATAGGATAGATGTGATATAATAGTTAGTGTCTAGGGTTACAAGGGTTAGGAATCATGATCTTTAAAGAATAAGACATTATAGGAGCTATATTAAAGGTTGTGGATGATAGAGGTTATATGGGTTATATAATATAGAGGTTAAGTATTATATGTTATCAAGGGTTAAATGAATTAAATGGATTGAGTGTTATACAGATTAAGGGATATAGGAGTTAGTAGTTTAGGTGGAATGACATACATATGATAGGATTTATAAATGTTTTAAGTGTTATGGGTCTAAAATTTTAGGGGCCATAGGGCTTAAGGAATGAAAAGGCTTAGGGATTATAAGCATTAGGGGATATAAAATTTATTTCTTATATTATGGGCCATTGTGGTTGGGGCTGATAAAATTTAAATGGAATAGATATTAGGGGTTGGGTGGGAAACAATATAGATGTTATGGGTTATAGTATTATAGAATAAGCGATTTTAGGGGTTAAAAGTCATCTGTAAAATGGGTGAAGGTGATATATATGTATTGACTATTAGGTTTTATAAGTGTTATAAATCAAGGGTTAACGTTAGAATTTATAGGTGTTATGGGTTATGGATTCATGGTCATAAGCATTAGAATTTACGCAGATTAAAGGTTATATTAGTGCTTGATATGGGTTAATGATACATAACTATGGGAAATAGGGGGGGGGTTATATGGATTAAGTGTTATAGGTTACATAAAGATATATGAGGGATAATTGTTATGCTGGTAAGGGATAGGTTTTAGAAATATTAAGTTTTAAGGATCAGGGTTACAAGGGATAATGATTATGGTTTAAGAGTTATGTATTCCGAGTAATAAGGTTTGAGGTTTATATATATATAGATTGATATGTATTAGGGGTGTTATATTATATGGATTAAGAATGACACGTTCTATGAATAAAGTTGTTGTATGGGTTTGTACATAGAGGATATAATGTTGGAGTTTGGTATAATGGGTTATTTTTCTTAGGCTACAATGGTTTTAGGAGTTAGACATTATAAGGTCACCACATTATAAGATTTATTGGTTATATTAGGGTTTTTAGGTGATATGTATTATCAAAATTCAAATATCATGGATCCTATGGCTTAAGGTTTGCAATGGTTAAGTGTTACAAGGGTTAGGGGTTCAGGAATTTAGGTATTATGGGATAATGGTTAGGTGTTAATAGTTATATGGGTTAGGTATTTAGGGGTTACAGGGGTTATGCATTTTATTATTAATTGAAAGGGTTAAAAGTCAAAGTTTATTTTGCATAGTTCATGAATTTAGGTATTATAGAATAAGGGTTAGGTGTTAATAGCTACATGGGTTAGGTATTTCGAGGTTATGGGGGTTATGAATTTTATTATTAATTAAAAGGGTTAGTAGTCAAAGTTTATTTTGCATATAATTGAGTTTATAGGAACAACTAGAGTTAAAATGGTTATCTAGGTTGGTGGTGAAAGGTTTTATGAGTTTGAGAGTATATAGGTAAAGGTTTAGAGGTGATAAAAATTACATGGGTTACTTGTGATAGGGGTTATACAAGTTTGGGGTATAAGGGTTATACATATTATAGGATTTTTAGAATATATGGTTTACAATGGACATGATTAAGAGGCAATGGGTTTTAAGGGATAGGGAATATATAGGTTAAAGTGATTAGAGGTTAAAAGATTTAAATGTTCGAAAGATTTAGAACTAGATGGTTTGTGGATTATAGGATTTACATGTGTTCTGTGTTGGGGTTATAATGGTTGGTAAGTTATAGACGTTAGTAGTCATAAGGTTTCTAGATAATATTGTTGATAATGATTAAGGGTTGTGGTAGTACATGTGATCATTGTTATAGAGGTTAAGGGTTGTAGGGGATAAGAGTTATGTATGACGATATAAAATATAGGTGTCATAATGTTTATAACTATTATGTTTTATAATTAGTAAGGGATATAAGGTTGTACGATAATAGGTTATAGGTCATAATTATGGATGATGGATATAGGTGTTAAGGGTTAATGGTTAAACATACTAATATTTAGGAGCTGCAGGGGATATGTATTAGGGGTTAATGGATTTGGGAGTAATGGTTTATAGTAGCTAAGATAAAGGTGAGGTGTTAAAGATATATTGATTATAAAGATTAGAGGTTAAAGTTTTAGGGGTCACATGGGTTATGGTTAGGGGTGTTAGGGGTGGGTTTTGTTAAATAAATTAGAAGTGTACTTGTTAGGACTTATAAGGGTTATAATTGTCAACAATTATGTGATACGAATGTAATGGGTTATATGGGTGGAGGGTTAGGTTTAGAAGTCATATACATAAGGGGTTAGTGTTGGGTTAGGGTTAATATAGAATTAGGGTTATAACGATTAGGGGTTAAGAGAAGGGGCTTATATTGGTAAGGGATAAAAGGGTTAGGGGTTATTCCTTAAGGGTTAAGGTTATAATCTTAAGTGTTATGATTGATAAGGATTGTAGGTTATAAGAGTTAGAAATTATGGTTTGCAAGGGATACGTATTCTTGGTAATAAGGTTTCAGGGTTATAATGGCTATGCGGTCTAAGGTTTATAGGTTCATGTATTCTGAGTTACAAGTGAAAAATTATATACTTACAAGATATGTGGTAAAAGGTATAGAGTATATATGTGGTATAAAGATTATATAATTTATGGTTTATAGAGGATAGATGTGATATAATAGTTAGTTTCAAGGGTTACAAGGGTTAGGAATCACAAGCTATAAAGAGTTAGACATTATATGAGTTATATTAGAGGTTATGGATGATAATGATACATGAATTAGTGATTATATGGTTAAGTGTTATAAAATTTAGAGGTTAAGTATATTAGTTGTTATCATAGTTAAGGGTTAAATGAATTAAATGGATTGAGTGTTATGCTTATTAAGGAATATAGGAGTTAGTAGCTATAGGTGGAATGACATATATAAGATAGGATATATAAATTTTAAGTGTTATGGGTCTTAAATGTTAGGGTCCATAGGGTTTAAGGAGTGAAAAGGGTTAGGGATTATAGGCATTAGGGGCTATAAAGTTTATTTCTTATATTATGGGCCATTGTGGTTGTGGATAAAATTAAAATGGATTTGATATTAGGGGTTGGGTGGGATAGATTATAGAGGTTATGGGTTATAGTATTATCGAATAATAAAAAAAGGATTATAGGGTTTAGGGGTCATATGTAAAATGAGTGAAGTTTATATATGTATTAAATATTAGGTGTTATAAGTGTTAGAAATTAAGGGTTAAAGTTCTAAGTTATAGGTGTTAAGGGTTTGATAGAAATTAAAGGTTATATTAGTGATTGATATGGGTTAATGGTACATAATGATGGGAAATATGGGGTTAAATGATTTAGGCGTTATAGGTTACATAAAGGGATATAAGAGATAATGGTTATGGTTGTAAGAGTTAGGTGTTTGTAATAAGGTCTAAGGATAATGGCTACAAGGGATAATGGTTATGGTTTAAGAGATACGTATTGGTAGTAATAAGTTTTAACGGTTAGAGATATAGATTGATATGTATTAGGGGTGTTATCTTATATGGATTAAGAATGATTTATTATATGAGTAAAGTGGTTGTATCAGTTTATATATAGAGGATATAAGTTTGGGGTTAGGGACTTGGGATTATTGTGGTTAGGAAACAATGGTTTTAGGGGTTAGACATTATAGCATCATTATGTTGTAGGAGTCACTTGTTATATTAGGGGTTTTAGGTGATATGTATTATCACAATTCAAAGACCAGAGATCCTATGGATTAATATTTGTAATGGTTAAGTGTTTTTAGAGTTAGGGTTTCTAAAGTTTAAATATTTTTGGATAAGGGTTAAGTTTTAATAATTATATGGGTGATCATATGGATTAATGTTTGTAATGGTTAAGTGTTATTAGAGTTAGGGGTTGTAAAGTTTAAATATTATTGGATAAGGGTTAAGTGTTAATAATTATATGGGTAATGCATTTAGGGGTTATATGGATTATGCATTTTATTATTAATTAAAGGGTTAGAAATCAAAGTTCATTTTGCATAGTTCTTAGTGTTTAAACAAGATGAGAGTTAATTGAGATTATAGGTGGAATTATGGTTAAAATTATTATCTAGCTTGGTGGTGAAATGTTTTATGAGTTAGAGAGTATATATGAAAAGGGTTAGAGGTGATAAACATTATAGGGATTACCGATGATAGGGTTTATACAAGTTTGGGTTATAAGGGTTATATGTGTTATAGGAGTTTTAGAATATATGGTTTATAGTGGATATGATTAAGAGGAAATGGGTTTTAATGAATAGGGAATATATAGGTTACACTTATTAGAGGTTACAAGATTTAAATGTTCTTAATATTTAGAGATAAATGGATTCTGGATTATAGGATTTATATGCATTATGTGTTGGTCTTATAATGGTTGGTAATTTATTGGCATTAGGGGTCATAAGAATTATGGATAATATTGTTGATAATGATTAAGGGTTGTGTTAGTACATGCGATCAATGTTTTAGGGGTTAATAATTGTAGGGGATGAGAGAGATATATGAGGATATAGAATATAGGGATGATCAGGGTTATAACTATTATGTTGTATAAGAGTTAAGGGTTATAAGGTTGTATGGGAATAGGTTACATGTGATAATTACAGATTATAAATATAGGTGTTAAGGGTTAATGGTTATTGATAATAATATTGAATAGCTATAGGGGATATGTATTAGGGGTTAATGGATTTGGGAATAAGGGGTTATAATTGCTAAGATAAAGGTGAGGTGTTATGGTTATAGGGATTATAAAGAGTGGAGGTTAATGTTTTATGGTTTACTTGGGTTATGATTAGGGGGGTTATGTGTGATATTTGTTAAATGAATTAGAGAGTGTATTGTTAGGAATTATAAGGGTTATATAGGTGATACAAATGTAATGGGTTATATGGGAAAAGGGTTAGGGTTAGAAGTCATAGGTGTAAGGGATATGTGTTGGGTTAGGGTTTATATGGATTTAGGATTATTAGGGATAGGGGTTAGGAGAAGGAGGTTATATTGGTTAGGGTTAAATGGGTTGGGGGTTATGGCTACAAGAGTTAAGGTTTGTGAGTTTTAAGGACTACCTGTTAAAAGAGTTAGCCATTATGGTATGGAAGGGATAAGTATTATGGGTAATAAGGTTTAAGGGTTAATTATGGAAGGGATAAGTATTATGGGTAATAAGGTTTAAGGGTTAATTATGGTTTGGATGGGATAAGTATGGGGGGTAATAAGGCTTAAGGGTTGCAATGGTTACATGGTTTATAGGTCATATATTATGAGTTACGTGACAACTTATAGAGTCAGTAGAGATGTGGTAAAAGGTATATAGGTTATATTTGTTTTATGGGTTAGGAGAAAGGAATTATATCGATAAGGGTTAAAGTGGTTAAAGGTTATGGTTTAAGGGTTAGGGTTATAAGTGTTAATGGTTATGATTTATAAGGATTAGGGGTTACAAGAGTTAGCAATTTTGCTTTGGAAGTGATAATTTTTAGGAGTAATAAGGTTTGGGGTTTAGAGGGTTAGGGTTAGAAGTCATAGGTGTAAGGGATATGTGTTGGGTTAGGGTTTATATGGATTTAGGATTATTAGGGCTAGGGTTTAGGATAAGGAGGCTATATTGGTTAGGGTTAACTGGGTTGGGGGTTATGGCTACAAGAGTTAAGTTTTGTGAGTTATAAGGATTACCTATTATAAGAGTTAGCAATTATGGTATGGAAGGGATAAGTATTATGGGAAATAAGGTTTAGGGGTTAATTATGGAAGGGATAAGTATTATGGGTAATAAGTTTAAGGTTTAATTATGGTTTGGATGGGATAAGTATGGGGGCTAATAAGGCTTAAGGGTTACAATGGTTACAGGGTTTATAGGTTCATATATTATGAGTTATGTGACAACTTATAGACTCAGTAGAGATGCAGTAAAAGGTATATAGGCTATATTTGTTTTATGGGTTATGAGAAAGGAATTATATTGATAGGGGTTAAAGGGGTTAAAGGTTATGGTTTAATGGTTAGGGTTATAAGTGTTAATGGTTATGAGTTATAAGGATTAGGGGTTATAGGAGTTAGTAATTTTGTTTTGGAAGGGATAATTATTGGGAGTAATAAGGTTTAATAGTTACAATCATTATAAGGTTTAGGGATTATAAGCTTATGTATTATGAGTTATAGTTGAGTTATAAATGAAGATGATAATTGAGATACTTAAGTTTATATGTGTTATTATAAGGGTTTTAAAGGTTATAATGCTTAATGGTTAAGGATTATACTAATTGTGGGTTATATAGTTTAAGAGTTAGGGGTGATAGGTGTACTAAGGTTTAGGGGTTGTAGAGTTAGGGTGAAAAAATATGCAGTTGGTAGGGGTTATGGATATTATATAGATTATTCATGATATGATTATAAGGGTTTAGAATGATAAGGGTGATATGGATTATATGGGTTAGAGGATATCGAAATTATAATGATTAGGATATATGGATGATAAGTGATTAGTTTTAGGGATTATATAAGCTAATTGATTATATAAGGTATTAAATTAAGGGGTTAAAGGATATAAATGTTGTAGTGACAAATGACTATAAGGGTTACAAGTTATATTGACTAGGGTTATAAGGATTAGTGGTGTAGGGGTCCTTATAGTTATAGGGTTTTAAAGTTATTAATGGTATGTGTTATGTTATTGGTTATATAGATTAGAGTTAGAAATGTTTTCATTTGATAATAGTTAAAGACTATAATGGTTGATGGTTAATTATAGAGAAGGTGTTACAATTTAGGGGTAATGGGTGTTGAGTGTTATAGAGTTTTAGGGCTATATTAGTGCTTATAAATATTAACAGACACTCAAATCAATAGACACTTAAAAACGCAAAAGAATTAACAGGCAGTCAAAAAAGCACAAAAGAATAACAAGTAGTGACAAAAGCTAATAAGAAAGCACAAACGTAGAAAATCCCCAACGAAGCCACATATTTTGAGGATCCACGAGTACATCGCATGTGTTTTGAGGATCTGCGGATACATACCACGTGTTTTTGGGTGATGGAGATGTTTATGAAATGAGACTTCATAGTCCTTCACTAATGGCGAGGTGAGGCGAGGCGAGCTATACATAAGTGGATACTTCATAATATGTTTAGCTTCCCTAATTACTCCTTTTAATTGAAATTTAGATGTTCTTTACTCTGTTTAATTGAATTTTGATGAAATTGTTTGTGGCGTTGTCTAGCTATTCAACCAAATGGTTTTTTTCGTCGAAATTTGGCAATATAAATTTATACAAATCACTATTTTTTGTTATTCAAAATCCATTTCTTGATTCAACATGCTGAAAAACCCCACGACCCTAGGATTATTAAAAAAACAATCATAGAACATTTAACCTACGACATTGTTTATAGGAAAGAGTAAAATGTGGTACTTTGTATTTTGAATCACAACCTTCCATTCACCCTATTTCCATAAAATGGGGATTTATGGTAGTGATTTGTCCCTCCCTATTTGGTATAAATTGAGCTTCATTATTTCATTCACCCTGATTTTGTGGTATGGGAATTGAGTATCTGAATGACAACTTATCACCATTGAGCATAGCACGATTTCTTGGTAAAGAAGAGAACCATTGAGCATGATTTATTGGCAATATTTGGTGGGTACTCAAATGATATAAGAACACTGTTGATTCAAGGTTTAGGGTTTAGTGGAGTGCACCATTTAGCTGAGTATAGGGTTAATGGACTTGAAGGAAATAAGAAAAAGAGAACCATTATGAAATTTGAGTCGAGGTTTAGGGTTTAGTGGAGTGCACCATTTAGCCGAGGTATAGGGTTAATTGACATATATCAGAGGAAATTCAAAGAAAGAGAACCATTATGAAAGTCGAGCACCATTGAGCATGATTTTTTGGCTGCCATGTTTTCCATAGGTATTTTGTCCACTCTAGAGATTATTATTACTTATACAGAAAATCCCAAAAGAAATTCGGAATGGTTATTTTGGTCTTGTAGGTAACTACAAAATCTTTGTTTATAATTAGAATTTTTGTTTCTTATGGATTGTGTATACTTGGAAATATCATTTACAACTCCAACGATGTATTTACCAAATGGAACGTTCATTGTTCTTTACCAATTCCATGATGGGAACAATCAAAGTGCGAATGATGCCAATGTAAGATATATTTCGACTAATCACTGATCATTTAAGGCCAAGGTAAGATATATTTTGACTTTTATTTTCCATTTGAAAACACAAATAGGGTAGTGTTATTTACCAGTTGAACCAATATGACGGTGGAAATAATGTTAAATTTAACATGGAGAGATTTCTTTGAAAATGAAGGAACCTAATTCTCTTTCAGAGTAGTTCATGAAATTCTTTCCCCACAATATGACCTTAAATCCTGGAATTTGAGGATGTTTTGTAAACATGAGAATGACCACAAGTCACAAGCATTTCATTGTTTGTGTACTACATAGGGTGTAGTCAAATTCAAGACACTGTCATTGAAAGTAATTTTTAGTAACCATAGAAATACTATTAGTCAAAGGTAAATTCTAGCAACCATAGAAATATAGAATGACTAAGCTTAAGGGCCTAAAATATCATCATAACACGTGGATATTTTGACATTATTGTTGGATCATGTTGTCATTGATGCCAATGGTTTGATTGATTGATGTCAAGTGATTGATTGATGTCAAAGGATTGATTGATGTCAAAGGATTTCCTGATTGATGATTGATGTAATATAATATGTATTGTCCTTGATGAGAATGCATATATGAAGATGGATCAATGAGTTGTCATTGATATGATGAATATGGATCAATGAGTTGTCATTGATACATGATGAATATGGATCGATGTGGTTTCATTGGTATATGATGTATTGTTGGAAAAATGTATGGATGATTCATTATTGTATTATCATGATTGATAAGGTGCACAAATGGATGAACTCCAAAGTGGCCCCCTTATGGTAAAAGCCCTCACAGGAAGATGCTTTGCGGATTGAGTTATCCTGGAAGAATGGTTGCAGGACCCATGCTCTCATTATTTTCTTATCATGATTGATAAGGTGCAGAAATGGATGAACTCCAAAGTGGTCCCCTTATGGAGAAAGCCCTCACGGGAAGATGCTTTGCAGATTCAGTTATTCTGGAAGAATGGTTGGAGGACCCATGCTTGTATGTGGAATAACAAGATGAAGATCAAGGAAATTATTAGTGAAACTATCCTAAATGTATTGTTCTTGTCATTCCATTTCCGGTGGTATGTAGAACGTCACATAACTCCTCATGGTTAGAGAGTTATGGCCATGAGAAGTTGGAGACCCCAGGTTTGGGTAATGGACCCAAGTTTGTTTGATGGGTAACGGTATGAGTTATGATATATTTTCAGACAATAATATTCTATATGAATAGTACATGTCATTCCATTTATGGTGGTATGTGGAATGTCACATAAATCCTCACGGTTTGAGAGTTATGGCCTTACGAAGTTGGAGGACCCTCAGATGTAATCTAGAAGCCCCAAAAGGTCAAAGTATCTGTGGTATACCTAGGGAGTTAATATGGGGTACCTAGGGAGGTACCCAATGGGAATGTAGTTATGTTTTATTAGTGGAATTCATTTAATATATGGGAATGTGGTCATTCAATGTAAGGTGGACTAGGTCCACTATATTAATAAAGGCCCATTATGGTAGTTGGATGTAATAAATGTGAGAAAGCTCTCTAGAAGGTTCCTAGGAGATAGGGAGAGCTATATAAAGAAGTCTAGGCAATGTAATGAAACATAGTGAAGAATATTGTG
>JZKD02S1433775.1:648035-660525 GCA_000966675.3 Picea glauca
ATTAGAAGTGGGTTAACCCTAAAATAAGGAAAGTGGGGCCAAGTGACCTAGAAGATGTTTTTAAGGAAGCTACTTGGAGAATATAAATAAGAGGCAAGGCTATCTCATTTTAATCCAACTTGAGAATATTGAATATCTATATGTGTCTGAGGAAACCAAGGATATCTAAGCCAAAATTATGAGGAAAGGTGAAGAAAAGAAGGCCGAAATGCAAGGAAGGATAAATTATTTTGATGGTGCTTTCTAATGTATGTTATTTAAGTCATCTCACCATTTTCTCTATAAAAAATTTTCTATAATGATTCAGACCATGAAATTTCTATGTAATTGAGATGTAACATCCCGCTCTGGTGCACTGAGTGAATCTATTCTTTGAGGACACTTGCTCAAAAGTGATCCATATTTATTATGCTATTAAAACTTTTGATTTTGATTATGAGGCATTATGTGATGATGACATGTTGTTTTACTACATTGACATAGACAGGCTCTATTGAATCGGTTTACTGAGTATGCAGGATTTTGGACCTCGAGGATGCAGAGGCATCGACGAAAACCCTTGGACTCCGGATCGATTCAGGGAGTGTACCATTGTGGTTTGATTGTTTTACTGTGATATTAGTGCATCTCATTAGATGATATGATATGGATATTTCCTGACATGATTTGTAATGATGCAGGCTGACGATAGCTTACCGACCAGACTCACATGTGGAGTAAAGGGGTCACACATGACTACCAGAGATGTTGAGGGAGAGGTGTGGATAGTAGCCCTACCATAGCCTACTAGCACTCTCGTCATGGCTCGAACTGTAGGTTAACGATTACCTACTTCGAGAGGACCCACGATGCCATGAGGAAAGACTGTGACAGTCGCTCATGATGATTCTAAGGGGAGCAAAATAAGGTGGGGGCCTTATTCCTTAAAGGCCCTTAGTCTCCCAAAAGTTCACCTAACATATTATTGACTCCAGGGGTTATTGATGTCTACCAAGTCAGTCAAGAGGCGAGTGGCACCCTTGGAGCATGTGGTGCGTCCTGAAGGGCACATCGCGCAAGAAAAATGGAGAGTGGTAGGTGGCACCCTTGGAGCATGTAGTGCATCCTGAAGTTCACATCGCGCAAGGGAACAGATGAGGTGAGTGGCACCCTTGGAGAACCTAGTGCGTCCTGAAGGGCACGTTGCATTGTTGATGATAGAGGAATGAACATAAATGGCCTTAGGACGAATAATGTGTTAAGTATTTTTAAAACAAAATCCCTAATTAAATGTCGCCCAATACAAAAAATTAAGGCTTAAGTCTAAACTATGCTAGTGGTAAAATTTTATCTCTCTATAATAATAATAATAAAAATAAAAACCACATGAATAATAATTATATCTTCGTTAAATCTTGTAACATGAAGGGGGTAAGAAATAAATTGTTTCAAAAAAAAAATTGTTGGATTAAAATTTAAAAAGGGAATTAATTGTTTTATTACCTTGATAAATTAAAATATACTAACTAAATAAGAAAAGGGAAAAAGGGTTAATTTCCACACCTGCCTTTTTGATTTCTAAGTAAAAAGGGGAAAGAGGGAAAATTTAAAATATTAGGAAACTAGGAAAATAGGTAAACATAAAAAGGGGAAAAGGGGAACTTAAGGGAAAAAGTGGAAATTCAACTTAGTAAAGAATCTACCATTTAAGAGATTTCTAATTTAAATTAGATTATCAATTTAATAATAGGGAAAGCCTTTAAAACCTGTAAGGGAATTTGGGGACACCTCAGAGTGATTCAAGGAGTAACTCTAGGTGGGTGATGGAAATAAGATAATTAATTAATTAAAGAAATTAAATAATGGAGGAATGTAGGGGATGGGTGACACTTGTATGGAGAAGAATTTTTAGGAATTTATTTTTAAAAACTTTCATTAAATGAGATTTTAGGAAAGAAAGGAAGTTCAGAACTCTATATAATGAAGGAATGAGAAGCATGAAGGACCATATTCTGTTTGCATAATGTTATGCTACAAAATTATCTACTTGACAGATTTAACTTGTGGGAGTTGGGATACACAGCTCAGTGAGGAGTGGTAGCTCGGCCTTGCGAGGTTAGCTGGGAACTAGTTGAAATCTCTGGATAGTGTGACGGTGGCCCCTTTGCGGCTTGGGGGGCTAAGGAGGAAGAAGAGTACCCCTAGCATTGGCTGGGAGGTACCGGTGAAGTCTCGATGGTCGGCAAGCGGGAGTTGCTCGGAGAGCACAAGATGCCATTCAGAGTGGGCGATCAGGAAACGATATGCTCTCTTAATTTTTTGTATGGCATAATGTATTAGGACTTATGCTTGGATCTACTTATTTAATGGAGAAGTAAACTATTGTTTTTTTTGAATTGATGACTGAAACTTTTCTTAAACTAGCGCGATGATAGGTTGACTCCCATGGTTTCTTTTCCCCGCACGTCTTGACCACCTTGCTGTGTTGATTGTGACCTTAAGGTTGTTAGCTTTTAGTCTATAGCTTACTAGTCCTCGCCTGAGTAGTCAGCCAGGAGCCTGATCTACGGTCGTCACCTTAGCATTTAAAGACCTATGGATCTCAACGCCCTGCTTTTCTGTGCGATGACAGTGAGTGAAGGAAAAACATGTTAGCCATCTATCTCTGTTGTTGTACTTGGCTGATTGTTGTCTTGCGCCCTAATGCGTTGAACTAACCCTACAAAGTTGACTGATGGCGAATTTTTCTTTCAACTTGGCATTTTTGATATCTTGTTGTTATCTCAATTTATACCTCATTTTACTTCTTGCTGGACATTCCTGCGTTGGTTCTTATATCTCGTTTGTTACCTAGTGATTTCCCCTCCTTTGAATGCACTTTATTGAATTCGGGGAGATTATGCACAACAACCCTTTTTATTTAATTTCTGGTCAGTTGTTTCGATTTCCCGGTGCTTGACAAAGATACATGCCTTTCATTCTAAGATAGCTAGGGTGTATTGGTTAAGAAGAATTTACTTATGGGCGAATATTGAATGGTTAATCTTAGCGCATTAAGTTGTTTGGATGTTTTAACCTCAGTAAATTTGATTGTTGAAACTCAGTGATTGATTTTTGAATGTTAATCCCGCTGTGAATATGACCAGTAGACCAACGTTTTTAATCCCTGAGTTACCACATTTTAAATTACATACTGCCGCATTTTTTTTCACACTTGTAAGACAGTAAATGTTTACCTTGAATGCGTGAGATTTACTCTTGAACCACCAATGAAATATTACTTGAATGCTTGCATAGTGACTGAGTAATGGGTAGTGTTTATATTGTGCCAATGACTGTGGTTATACTGTGTAAATGGGGGTGTAATATGTGTTAATGAACGAACTACTGTTGTTGACAATGAACTTAATAGACAACGAATTGATGTATTGAACTGCCAACTATATCATTCTCCTTTTACAATGATTTCATTATATAAATTATATTAGATAACAAATTTATTATGTTTTTAATGGATAGCCTGTGAATATTGATAGCATAAGTTTGAAAGGTGATTTTTTTATTCACAGACTGATAGCATGTTGACCAGCGATCGCACTAATAGGTCCACAGATAGCGTATTGACAATGGCTGATAGATGATTGATGGTCAACGATTACACTATGATTTGTATAGTTATGTCTGATAGAGTTTTGATGTTAAAGATTATGATTTTTCCTCTAAAGGATGACTACGTTTGCTGTTAAAAACATACATTGTGGTTGGACATATGCGCTTGTGGGATCTCCTCCTCATGGCACCTTGTGCGTTGGTGCTTGGACATATGCACTTGATGGTTGATGAGCAGACTTTCAAATGTTGAACATTTGGAGAATGTCCTCGATGAATAAAAAAAAAAAAAAAACATTATTGAAAATGCCCTCAGGGATAACAGAGTTTTGTTGTTTAAATAATACAATTTGCCTCTAAAAGAAGACACTGTTTGCTATTAAAAACATATGTTTTGCCTTATAAATTGATGATGCATCTCCCTGTTGAATGCCCATAATTTGGTTGTGTAAACGATTGCCTGTGTCTACTGACAAAACGCCCACGATTTTGCCCGGGAATGACTGCCATGGTCAGGACGAAAATCGTGCTTGATTCCTGCGATTTTCATTTGCTTGCATATTGCCCGCTTTCCATTTTTATGACGGCGTTCAAATTTTGGCCATTTACCTTTTTACTGTCCAGGGCCTATTTACGTTCTAAAAATACGAGTGTACCAAAAAGGGATGAACGATACAACTCAGTCAAAAATGAAATTGCATATTTTTTCTGAATTCTTATATATTATTTATTGATAATGATGCATTGACCACTTACTATACACTTCAATTTGGCTTCACTTGGCACTCCATGTGTATGTGCACTGACTTTAACATTGGAGTGATGTCTCCTCAATGCTTATGATGATTTCTTAGCACTTGGAACTGTAGTATAGTTGGAGATTGGGTATATGCCAAATAATTTTATCTTATATACAATATTAATATTTTTGTGTGCTAAGAACCTCCTACAACAATACAATGATTGCCCAAGGATTTTATGTGAGGGAAGGTAAAGTAGAGTGGTTAAAAGGGGGAACCCTAATTTAAAATAGATCAAAACATATGATTAGCTTATTGACATGCCCAAAGGTATTATATGGTTTTCTAGTGGGTCCATAAATGCCAACTATTAATGTAAAGAAAAATAAATTGAAACTGCCCAAGGCTAGAAAGAAATGATAGAGGATGGACATACATTTATATCGAAGGATAAAAGTAGAAACTAACTAGACCTACATAGTGTTTAAAAATTTGGAGAATGTCCTTAAGGGCTAGGCATTTCTATGATGGAATCCTTCTCGTGTTTTCTACATTTAAGATGCATTTATTGGGATGTGTCCCCTTATATTCTACATGGGTTCCTATTGTTTGAAATGAAACTATCTCATCTTCCTCCTGATACTATAAAATGGTGTTGAGGTGGGGAATTCAGTGCCTAGTCTCTTAGTGTGGTTCTACCCTTTAAAAATGACTTATATATTTCAATGTTGGATAAATTTGGAAGTGTTTTTCTTAAAAAGGGTTGGTTCATATGTGGAGAGGAGAGGCTACAGTTGCACATAAACATAGGAATTACCTTATTCCTTATAGCGAGCGAAAAATACTTTAAGATTGTTAATATGATTATTCAAGTAATAGCTAGTTGGATGGAGATGTGGATAAGTATAGAATTGTCCATTTAGGCGGTATTAAATATAAAATGTGTAAGGAGATTAAAGACTAGATTGCAAACCTTAGACTAGGTAATTTATATATGTAATTGATGTTAGTTGGATATTTAGATATCGCCTAACTGGAACGCAGGCTCGCTAAATTTAAGTCGTAATTCATGTCAAGTTCGATTAGTAACTCATTGACTAATGGAAATTTAGACCGGTTATTTGATCTGTAATTAATGCCAATTTAACCCATAGATATTGACCTTTCAGCCTGGATTAATGGTTGGTTGTTGACAAAGTCGTTTTTAGTTTATGCTTGCCATTGAGGGTGTGGTTGTTCATTATAAATAATGATTGTACTTGGTTTTGTAAACTTTTGATGTGCTTGGTTTGTTCACTGTAAGGGTTCTAGTTACTTGTGTAATTAAATTTGGGTGCTTTAGGTTGTTAGGATGATTGTACTTAGCTTAGTAGGCTTGGTCTTCTTGTGTTGGGTGGGATGTAGACACCTCCTTGTTCCTCAGAATAGTCGCCAACCTTGAGACCTTAAATGGTCAAAATCAATGGGAACCTGGGCTTGAGCATTGCTTATGTGTCTTGGAGGTCCTAACCATTGTAGGGTAGGACATGCAGGTAGTCATTCTTATTCTTCATTGGTTGATTGTCGTACATTGCTTCCAGGTGCTTGATGTGCTTCTTAGGTCATTACGTTGTTGTTACGTGAGTTGCATGCATCATGTTCGTCGTTGTGTTGCAACGTTGAGTATAATGTCTTTATTGCCCTTCTACACACACACAAAAAAAAAAAAATTGCACTTGTTATGTGAGGCTTGTTGTCGTAACGAAATGGGAGGTTTGTTACATATGGTATCAGAGTGGGTTCAACCCTGTGACTGTGGATCACCAAGCTTTCCACTGTAGTAAAACCATGAGTATTATCCCTTGTGTTAAGTAAAAACCTTAACTTGTCCTCGTGGAGATTGCATTTAGAGGGTACCCCTGAGGGTCCATGACACGTAATAGCTAGTACCGATAGCATCCTCCTAGATCTCAAGAGAGATGAGTTCTAGCATCCATGAGTGTCACGGATGGTGGTGTCGTTGAATCATAGTTGTAGAGAAAGGTGTGTGCTTCACACTTCGTGTTTACGACCTCCAACATGAAGGTACACATGGTGGTCTTTCCACTGAAGGGGAGTGCTCTTTTATGGCAAAAGACGCTCCTGCCCCTTTTGATCCTGGCCATCGATGACGTGTCATGGGAACTGTTTGAGGGACGGTTCCAGGAGAGGTATGTTTCTAAGGAATTCATTGGGCGTAAGCTCAATGAGTTTGATGCCTTGTGACAAGGTAGCCGCATGGTGCCCGAGTACAAGGCCAATTTTGGAGCTGCTTCGATATGATCCACACCAAGTTACCCAAAAACTTAAGGTCAAGAAGTTTGAGTTTGGCCTTATTGCTAGGATTCATCTTCAACTTCGTGTACCAGGAGTACTAGACCGAAGAAGGGGTGTTGGACGTGTGGGGAGCCACACTTCCAACACGACAACCCTGTGGAAAGGACTAGAGCTTCTGAATCAGCTGGACCCTCTACCATGGGAGATATGGGCAAGGCCGATCAAATTCATGTAGTGGTGAATAACTTCTAGGTAGAGCATCAGTCGGCTATGCTCGAGACGACAGGTACCGTCGTTGACCAGACCCTTAGTATTTTGATAGATCCCAGTGCTACTGAGAGTTTAATTTATGGTGTAGCACTAAAAAGGATTAAGGTAAAGGCAGTCGAATATGATGAGTTTAGTTTCGTAGAGATGGACTCAGAAGCCAAAAAAAAGGTTGGAGGAAAGGTTATGGGATGTATCCTTAACCTGGGAGAGTTTGTCACCAGGGCCAAATTGTACGTCACGATCTTAGGATCTTACGACAATGTGATCGGTATGGACTGGGTGGAATCACATGAGGCAATACTCAACTGCAAGATGAAACAATTGAGCTTGGTTGATGATGAGGGACAAAGACGTTTGATTGTAGGATGGAACCAGGGATTTTCCTTGAGGTTCATCTCTTCCTTGCAGCTATGAAAGAGCATGCGCAAGGGGTGCAAGTCTTATGCGATCCTTGCGTTAAATGAGAAGGGAGTAGCGAAGGGTTTAGAACACCTTCCAGTGGTGAGAGTTTTTATCGACATATTTCCGAAGGAGTTACCTGGGATACTTTTGGAGAGGGAATTGGAGTTTACTATAGACCTAAAACTGGGAACTGAATCGATAGCTAGAACGCCTTATTGAATGTCAACCCCAGAGTTACAGGAGTTGAGAATGCAACTGAAGGAATTGCTAGACCTGGGACTGATATGTCCTAGTGTGTAACCATGGGGTGCTCCTGTTATTTTCATACAAAAGAAGGATGGGTTGTAGAGGCTCTACATTGACTACCGTTAATTCAACAAGGCCATGATCAAGAACCAATATCCATTTCCAAGGATTGATGATCTGTTTGATAAAATAAAGGGCACGATGGTGTTCTCCAAGAACGATTTGTGATCAGGGTATCACCAGTTATGGATCAAGGAGGATGATGTCCCTAAGACCGACTTTAAGATGAGGTTTGGACATTACAAGTTTACTGTTTTACCATTTGGACTGACAACTTCCCTAGGGGTATTTATGAGTTTGATGAATGGGGTGTTCCACGAGTACTTGGACAAGTTCATCCAAGTATTCATTGACGATATTTTAATTTACTCTCGGACGACGAAGGAGCATGAAGAACACTTGCGCTTGGTACTACAGTGTTTGCAAGAGCACAAATTGTATGGTAAGTTATCCAAATGTTCATTTTATCAATCAAAGATCCACTACTTAGGGCATATCATCTCTGGTGAAGGTATCACTATGGATCCAACGAAGGTCGAGGCCATTATGGAATGGCCTGTGCCGACGAATGTCCTGGAAGTGTGTAGCTTCATGGGTTTAGCAAGATACTATTGATGATTCATCGAGGGGTTTTCGAAGATAGCATGTCCGATCACAGAATTGCAAAAGAAGAACAAGAAGTTTGTTGGGACCGAGAAATGCGCAGAAGCATTTCGGAGGATCAAGGATTTGTTGACAACAAAACTGATACTAAAGGTCCCAGACCTGGATGCGGACTTCTTGGTATGAATTGACGCATCCAAGGAAGGATTAGGTAGAGTCTTGATGCAATACAGATGAGTGATCGCTCACTTTTCGAGGAAACTAAGAAGGCATGAGGAGAACTACGTGACGCACGGTTTGGAGTTGTTAGCCATCGTTTATGCCTTGAAGGTTTGGAGACACTACCTTGTTGGATGAAATTTTGAACTAAAGACTGACCACTGTGGACTACACCACATCTTTATGTGAAGCGACCTGAACACGTGACGATGGTGTTGGTAGGAATTGATTAGTGAGTACGACTTTGAGATTACTTGCATAAAAGGAACAGTGAATCGAGTGGTGGATGCATTGAGTCTGAGACCACACATATTTTCAGTGATGCCTCTTCAGATGAATCTACGTGAAAGGATTCTAACTTTACAACGTGTTGATGAATGGTACAAAGAGGTTGAGGGTTTTATCGGCCAAACACAATTATGGTACCATGATTTGAAGGATTTTCATTTGATAGCAATGGTTTATTGAGGTTTAAAAAAATCGGATCTACGTACCACCGAATGACTTGTTGAGGATGTTGATCCTGAGGGAGGCTCATAGAGCAGTTTACATGGCTCAACCTGGAGTCACGAAGATGAGGGAAGACCTTAAACCTTTATTCTTCTGGATGGGATTGAAGGCAGACATAGTCAACTATGTAGCCAGATGTCTAGAATGTCAACAGGTAAAGGCTGGATATAGACACCCAGTAGGATTACTGCAACCACACGCTATTCCAGAATCGAAATGGGAGGTTATTTCAATGTCTTTTATTGTTGGATTGCCACTGAAGACAGGGAGACCTAACTCTATTTTCATAGTAGTAGACACTCTGACGAAGAGTGATTACTTTATTCCTATGCGTATGACGTATCAGGCACCTGACATAGCTAAAGTTTTCATCAGTGAGATTGTGAGGCTGCATGGAATGCCTAAGAGGATTATATCTGATCGAGGATCAATGTTTACTGGATGATTTTGGATGAGTCTGCAAGAGGCCTTGGGAACCCAACTTAACTTTAGTATTGTGTATCACCAGAGACTGATGGGCAGACCGAATGAACGAACCAGACCTTGGAGGACATGTTGCATGATGGACCAACAAAGGCATTGGGGGGATTCTTTCCATTGGTAGAATTCACCTATAACAACAGCCACCAAGGTGCCATCAAGATGGTACCTTTCGAGTTTCTTTACGGGCGACCATGTCGGGCACCTTGATTTGAGATCGACTTGCAGATAGGGTCCAGGTGGGATCAGAAGCGATTCAAAAAATTGGAAGATTAAATGAAAACTTTAAGACAAAGGATCAAGGAAGTGTAGGATCGACAAAAGATTTACGATGATGCACGCCGTTTCAATCATAGTTACGTTGTGGCGATCGAGTCTTTTTGCGGCTGAAACCGCATAAGAGTTCGATCTAGTTTGGAAAAATGGGCTAAACTATATCCTATGATATTTTGGAAAGGAGAGAACGGTGGCCTGATGAGACTAGCCTTGCCTGATTCTTGAGGCATATGCATGATGTATTTCACGTCTCTGTTGAGACTTTATGATTAGTGATCCTTCACATTATTTGACTTGATCACCTTGCGGGTGTCGGATGAGGGTGTGCTCATGGCTGGGCTGATCCACATCTTGGATCATCACATTCGACGGCTACGGTGGCGAATAGTAGATCAAGTCAAGGTCCAGTGGGACAAATATAGTCTGCACTCGGTGACCTCAAAGGACGCATATGATATGCACCAATAGTTTCCTTTTTATTTGACATATAAACTTATGATATTGTGATACACTTATTCAACATTTTTACTGTGAAACTTTGGGACAAAGTTTAGACCAAGAGGGGGTGTATGTAACATCCTGCTCTAGTGCACTGAGTGAACCTATTCTTTGAGGACACTTGCTCGCAAGTGATCCGGATTTATTATGCTATTAAAACTTTTGATTTTGATTATGAGGCGTTATGGGATGATGACATGTTGTTTTACTACATTGACATAGATATGTTCTATTAACTCAGTTTACTGAGTATGCAGGATTTTCGACCTCGAGGATGCAGAGGCATCGACGAAACCCCTTGGACTCCGGATCGAGTCAGGGAGTGTACCATTGGGGTTTGATTGTTTTACTGTGATATTAGTGCATCTGATTAGATGATATGATATGGATATTTCTTGACATGATTTGTGATGATGCATGCTGATGATAGCTTGCCGACCAGACTCACATGTGGACTAAAGGGGTCATGCATGACTACCAGACACTGGTGCATTTGGGTCAAATTCCGACGGTGCGTTTGATGCAATTGCCACTTTCTATTGTTAGAAGACCAACAAACCTCAGACCCCCTCAAACGTCATTTTTTCGACGACCTAGTTTTTGTCTATATTGCGACGTTATATGATGCCACATGTCATCATAAATTGGATTGTCCAACCCCATATTGACGTCGTAAGACTGACGTCTAGGTCGTGGCAATACTGATGTTGTAGACGTGGCAAAAGGGATGTTTCAGACATGGCAATACCAACATTTCAGACATGGAAAGAGAGATGTTTCAGACGTGGCAAGAGAGACGTTTCAAAGGTGGCAAACGAGACGTTCTTAAGGTGGAAAGAAAGATGTTTTAAAGGTGGAAAGAGCGATGTTTTAGAGGTGGCATGAGAGACGTTGTGAAGGTGGAAAGACCATCAGGATGAGGTATTATCTCCGATGTGGTTTCTATGGGAGCGACACTCTTGGACGTGGCAAGAACGACATCCATTAGGTGGCAAGAGAGACGGCCTAAAGTTACTACCTCCGACGTGGTTTCTATGGGAGCGACAATCTTGGAGGTGGAAAGAGAGACGTCTTGGACGTGGCAATAGCGACGGGAAGAGAGTGAAAGACGTCGCAATTTCCACCTTTGTGTAGGTATTTTAAAAAAAAATACAATATCAATATCAAGACCTAATAGTCATTCCAAGCCCAAATGAGGAGTAAGTCATATAGGTGTCATCTAGTGACCCACTTAATAGTTTCTTTAGGCTTTCCCTCACACTAACGGTTGGTTTTTTTCTTTTGAGAGTGTCTAAGAGATAAAAAGACCCAATATGGTGAATGAAATAACATTAAGTTCATACACGTCTAACAAATCCTTCAAAATTTTACCCAATGAAACATGCTGTCACAACTTCTATCCTAATGAGATTACTCTTGGTATCATCTCCACAAGAATGAAGACCTAAAATATGAGGTATGCAATATTTGTGCATGGAAAATCACTTTAAAAATGAACTTGTGTCTAACTACATGTTCATCTCATCTTCTTTAAATGACGTCCATAGCGGAACCATACAAAATTAATCAAATGTACCAACTAATAATATCATAACCATTATGGAATTTCAATGTCGAACATAAACAAGTTATCACATATCAAGAGAACATCAGTTGCCCCAAAGAGCACTTCCAAAGTTTCTCCTTGAGGTTAAGAATTCTCAATGTTTAAGAACAGGAGTATTGATGAAACTGGACCAAACCATGTTCCAATGCCAAGCGCTATATTCTCTGTATAGGCCTTTATTTTGTGTATCCCAAGGGGTTTTACATAACACTCATGGAGTACATGAACCACTTTCTTCAGATGAAGAAAAGCTTTTATATCGCGTACAGTGCCAAGGATATATAAAACTTAACTAAAATGCCAACCTTTGAGCTTCATCCATGATTAAGAGCTCTTTAATTTTGATCCTCAAAGGTAACCAAAGAAATATGTAAGATATTAACATGAACCTCCAAAATTGTGAAGCAGAAGGTTAAAATTCCAAACCAAACTACACAGTAAATAAATAGTAATATGGCAGTTGATATTTGTACAATGCTTATTTTATGAACTTGCTGACTTGTTGAACAAACTTTAGTTCAAGCCTTCAAGCATGCTAGAGATACTCAAATCAACATGAATGGGCAAGTTATCGACATAAACTGTAATGATCCCAAGCCATTATGAAAGGATCATCACTGTTTTGGTGTCTTTTTAAAACTTTTTCTGAGTGAGGTATTTCGTCAAACACTTTGATGATCTACCTTTTAGATGTGTT
>JZKD02S1433775.1:666596-677962 GCA_000966675.3 Picea glauca
GTTTTTCATCATGATCAGGAAGATCCGATTAGCCCTTTTGAAAACTTGAAAAATGATGATCAGATTGACAAACTAGAAAGTGAAACTGTTGAAACTAAAGAGGATCATGAGGGCAACCTACAGTTTCAAGATTTGCAGAGACTGGAAATTTGCAGCAGACGTGAAGAAGAGCAAAAAGGATTAGATCAGCAGTATATCATGCATGTTTCTTTGATCGAAGATGAGTAGTTTGCAGTTGACATGGAGATCGGTGGAAGCCATCGACAACAGCATGTCAATCTTTAGTTGGAACAACTGCTTAAAGAGGTATTCCTTGATGTTTTTAATGACCCTATTGCTGACTATTTGGATTTTAGGAGCAGCATAAACCCAAGGATATTTTTTCCAGAAGAAGATTGTTTTTATCATCTATTTAAACCTCTTTTCTGCATGATATGGCTTCCATTGTTGTTCGGGTCAAGATCTAGCAGGATGCTTGTAAATCAGTTTCTGACATGGCTTCATTGGAAACATGAATTCACTTGATAAGAGGCAGAACAGTTAGTTAGTGTAGGGGTAGGTAGAGGAATAAGCTTTCCATACGAACAGTTAGATCTTTCCAGTTTTGATCTCATAAATAAGCAAAATAAGGTTGCTTGTGCCTTAGAGAACCTAGCAATCACTTAATCATTTGTTGCTATGATTATTGAGGTGGGTATTGAAGCAGACCTGAAAGCCATCTTACAACTGGATCGTGAACATGATGAATTCAACAATGTGGAATTAGAGCACATACCTGCAAAAAAAGGAAGAAATATGGTCAGCCATGGGTGCAACTTCTCGATTATTAGTTGAACTTCTTGGTTTTGAGGGCATCTGTTATTCGATAGAATGTAGACACCTTGTCCATATACTACTTGGTTTTCTCAAATCTAACATTCTTCTCAATATGAAAGACTGGGTTGTTGTTTGCCTTTTGGAATTAGGTTTGGTTGGTATGGCATCAAATGATTCACATATGAACTTTCCTATTAAATCTCAAAATAGTTTTACATGATATCATTCCAAAGCTGGTTGAGAAAACAGGGGTATGCATTTGGATGACCCTATCTTGGATTTCGGCAGAGAAAAACTGTTTCTCTTTCACTCATGGAAAACCATATTCCGAAGATCCCTTTATAAGAGACTTTGGCAACATTTCCGGTTTTGATCTAAGAGATCCATTTGTTGGAGTGCTTGGCACAGAACTTAAGGAGGACGAACCAGACCTGTAAAAAGACTGGAATATCGTCAAGGCAGCCAAAGATTCTCAGTATAAATGAACAGATTCAGAAGCTTATGAACTGAAAAATAACCCTACATAAATAGTCAAGCCTTCAGTCGTTGCCTCTATTAGTTTCCATGAACTGATAGAATGTCCATTCTGCATCAACTCTATGTATCCTCCCATTCACCAGTTTCCGAATGGTCATACACTATGCTCTGGATGTAAATCCAGGGTCAACAATCGGTGTCCCACCTATAGGTACGAACTTGGGAATATTAGGTGCTTGGCTCTTGAAAAGGTGGCAGCATCTCTAGAACTTCCTTGCAAGTATCAAAGCCAAGGTTGTCAAATTGCAAGAGGACCTTGATATCGACGTGCTTGTGCACGGAGAACCTGAGAGGAATGACATGGTGGAGTCCTTTGGAGAACAACTCCGGGGCTTTGCATTTACATTCAATGGTTGGGTGCAGTCTTATAAATCTCGTTGTGTGAAGCCACCAGTTATCTACGGTGATGTCAGTCGCCCGAAGCCTATGACTGTCTTCTAGTCTAAGGTGGCCCAGAGCATAACTGCTCGACCCATGAAGGGAATGCTCACTGGCCCAGTGACAATTTTGAACTGGTCCTTCGTTAGAAATGATCAACCAAGATCTGAAACTTGCATGCAAATTGCCTTGGCCATCAAGGATGAGGAGGAAGCCAAACATACCAGTGGCAGCAAATGGTGTGACGACGTGGTTCCGCATCTGTTGGCCATTCAGCGCGCGAAGATTGTGAGGAATTTGATCGGATTTGAAGAGAGTCCGAGAGCAGTTGTCTATATCTCAATCCCATGATTCTCTCATACAGGCACGCGATTACATCTACAAATCCATCCAAGTGGCAGAGGATGGTCGAAATACCAGTTTGGAACTCAAATTCATCATACAGTTTATCCACCTGTCAAATTCAATGTTCTATGTTGTCATCGAGATGGCCCCAGTCACCTATATTGACTCGAGTGTTGCCCAAGCCTTGCAGGAGCTCTATCAAGAATACAAAGCCCGCAATAAGCTATATCTCTGAGGTTTATTCAAATAGAAAAGGTTGGCAGTGCCTGTGATAAGTGTGGAAAATTTGACGTGGGGTGGAAATGGAAAGACCCCAATGACAAAGTTCCTTGCATTTCTCTTTTTGGAGGCCGGGCTTTGTCTTCTCATTTTTACCAGGGTTATGGAGGTGGAGATGAATCCAAAATGCTTCAAAGACATCTAATTGGTACTACTACAAAATTGGATCAGGTCCAAACAGGTTGAATATAGCTGCATTCTTTTTTAGAAGCCATGGTATGCAAAATTCCAAACAGTATGGCAGGGTGCTTCTATTTATGGAATTGCAGCTGGGTATTGCATTTCTGCTTCTTTGTTATCAATTATCAACAAGTGGGCAATCATGAAGTTCCCATATCCAGGTGCTTTGACAGCTTTACAATATTTGACAAGTGTAGTGGCAGTCCTGATTCTTGGCCAGTTAAAATTATTGGAACATGATAAAGTTGTCCTTCATACGATGTGGAGATTTCTACCTGCTACTTTAATTTTCTACCTGTCTCTATTCACAAATATTGAGTTTCTACTGCATGCAAATGTTGACACATTTATTGTGTTTCATTCTATTGTCCCTATATTTGTTGACATTGGTGAAAGTTTGTACTTGAAGCAGCCTTGGCCTTCTTCTAAAATTCGGTGCTCACTAGATATTATTTTTGGAGGTGGTGTTCTTTATGTTGCCACTGATTATCAATTTACAGTAATCGCATATAGTTGGGCCTTGTCATACTTGGTAAGTATGTCAATAGAATTTGTCTATATAAAGCATGTAGTCATGACAATTGGGTTGAATACTTGGGGCTTAGTGTTGTACAATAACCTGGAAGCTTTTCTTCTTTTCCCATCAGAGCTACTTATTATGGGTGAGTTGAAGAAGTTGAAGCAAGATAGCTCACATGAGTCCAATTGGTATTCATTAGGAGTATTGCTGCCAGTTGGGATTTCCTGTTTATTTGGATTGTCAATTTCATTTTTTGGATTTTCCTGTCGCAAGGTTATATCTGCAACAGGTTTTCTTGTCTTAGGCATTGTGAACAAGCTTCTGACGGTGGTAATAAATCTTCTCATATGGGATAATCATGCAACATTTATAGGAACAATTGGGCTGTTAATTTTCATGCTTGGAGGAATTTTTTTTTCTTTATCAACAATCAATGGCTAAGCCTCCACCCATTGTTTCTGAGCCTGCCACAAATGATGATGAGGAACAACTTTTAGAGTTACCATCCTCAGAATTGAAGGTCTTTGGAAATGAGGTGGTTCCAAACAGACCCTAAGTAACATTGTTTGCTYTATTAAATGTCAGAGCGAACTAATTTTCAGGTCATAAAAGGGAAGGAATACCTTTCTTGGAAGAGTAATTTCTTGGTGAGTCAAATTTCAATTTGTAAGATGACCATCTAGACTTGTATTCTTSAATGTACAAGTATGGACTTGGTTTATTTTCAGCTTATGCTGAAATATTGGTGAATGATAATATTTGGTGTCCTTGCCTCCCTAGTTAGGGACTTTGTATTCATTCAAAAAATGTCTCCTTATCACCTAAGGGCATTCTACAAAGGAAGACAGTCACACCTAAGTCAAGAAACAGAGAGAGGAGCTTCGTCTAAAAATCCCTGAAGTCATTTACAAACATGTAGGTAATCAGAATTTTGATATTTTGATTTTTGAAATACTTCTATTTTTTAGTGGTTTAGGCGAGCCCTCCAGTGCTCATTAACCACTGAAAAGAAGTGTGTTCGGTGGATAAAGTGCTTAAATCCAAATATTGTTAACCACAGAAAGCTGTTTTAACCAGAATATTCAAAATTCTGCCCAGATTCGGGATATTCAAGTTGGAATGATATGAAATCTTCTGGAATAGGATGATTATGAATTATCAAATCAAGTCTAAACACTATTCTTGAGGAAGAAATTCAAAAAGAAGTTTTTTGACTATATTTGGTCATTTTTTAAAAGGGAAAAATATCAGAGGATCTAAAAATGCTTTGTACCTGAAGTTGTTGTTGTTTTGATACATGATCCAGAAAGAGTTTACAGAGAGATGGTTGCAACCAGCAACACCCTCTGTTGGTGGCTTCACAAACTGAGTTTTTATTATTACTGCAAACTTATCGGTGGATTCTTTATGATCGTCCACACAATCCAGTGGATTTTTGGTTTACTGTAGTCCTTGATCCTGCTTCTATACCTTATGTAAATGCTAGTGGTGGTGCAACCTGTTTTCCTCATTGTGTTTCTGGAAGGCTGAAATATGCAAACAGTGAAAATATTCATGATGGAAGATAGTTATGGTGGATGTGCCTGTTGACCTCATAATGAGAATTGGAAGTGTTGTAAACAGAAAGAGGAGCTTCGTCTAGCAAACCCTGAGGTCTTTGTACTCTTGCAGGTAATCGAGATTCATCAAGTTTTGATTTTTGGGTAAGTTTATGTTTTTGGTGGTTTAGGCGAGCCGGGTGTTCTCATTAACCACCGAAAAGGCTGAATGACTCCATGGCCCAATACTAAAGGCACAAGGTCTGCTAGGTTCTTGGAAACCTCACAGGGAGGTCTCCATCCCAGTTGGAGCCAGATGTTAACGATAAAAAATGCACTGGCATTTTTGCAAGAATGATGCCTAATATTGTAGGGAACATTTGACTAGTTTCCCTAGCTCCAAATCCAAATCTGATTGCACCATTGGAAATCTTATGATCTTTAGTTAAAAATCGACTATTTGAACATGCAAAATGGACATTCCACGGCTGACAAAATTGATTTTTCCCAAAGGCATTTTTTGCTGGAAATTCTGACTTTCGGTGGTTTAGGCGAATAGGACGATTGTTCATTAACCACCGAAAGCTGCGCTTTCAGTGGATAACTCACCCAAAAATCTTCCCAGACAACCACCAAAAGCCTGTGTGTCTAGAATTGAACGAGTTTTTACACAGGTCAAGGATTTTTGATATGAAAAGATTCAGGATCTTTTCCAATGAAGGTCTAATGAATTATCAAGTCCAACACAATAGTTATTTTTGACATATTATGAAGAAAGGAGTTATTTCAAAGGTTATGGACATGTTTTAATTAAGACAGAAAGTAGGAAACCTGGCCACATCAGCAAATTCGACGTAGTCTCTATTTGAAAGTCATCATGTAGCCTTGGAAGGCTGTTCTACACTGCACCAACAATCAACAGAGAGAAATTAGGGATTGACCTCATTTTGAGGAAAGCATCACACTTATTTTGTAACAGATTTTGACTTGTTATTTTTAGATGATTTGATCCATGTTTTCAGGATCTTAGAACTGTTTTGTAATGCTATAAATATTAGAATAGAAGATGTACCAAGGGGTTCGATTTTGGGTTCTACCATGCTGCTACTGTAATCAAAAGACCTATTCTTATTATATAAAAAATTGCAAGCTTCCTTCAGTTGTGTTGTCAGATTTTTCTCCTTTGTTCTCTAATAGCTTATGAGTGAAAGTTCTTTATTGATGCTCATTCAATCTGCAAGTGACTTTCATCTCACTGGTTGATTGTTTTAGTTGATAATCATAAGTTATTTCCTTGGTTATTAAACCCATTGTGCTTGTTTGTATGAAGTATAATCTGGTTCAATAGTTGTTTTCTTCCCCATTTAATCAAACCTTGTCTGACTGCATTATTAGAAGGCCTTGTGAGATTTTATATTTCTAGATAGTCTTGAACACATAGTCCAGTCCCTAGATATTCATCTTGATCCAAAAACCACATCAATTATTTAGAAAATATTTCCCAAAAAGAGTTAGTTACCAGGCATCTCCGACTTACAACCTAGGAGAGTTTCCTGGAGTGATAACACGTAGAAAATGCATACAGTTATAATGTAATATAGACGTACCTCTCCTGCAGATCTACCATAGTCAACTGGTTCTTGTCCAGTGATAGCCTCTAAGAGGAGGACCCCAAAACTGTACACGTCACTTTTTTCATTCAAAAGCCCTGTATTTGCATACTCTCGGGCAAAATATCTAGAAGCAACAGTAAAATCATCAGTAAATTAAGTCATTCATTTCATGTCTATAAAAGCTCCAGTGTGCTACAAAAAATATCATTGAAGCACCTAAAAGTGCTAATTTTGACAGATTTTGATTATGTATACAAATCAATCAAACCAACACAATACAACTGATGATAATATTAGTGCAAAAATTTAAATATCAAATAATGTAGTCCATCAGTGCCTGAATTTGCAATTCAATTTGATCTTCAAGTATAATCTAGATAAGAAATTCATGAGATAACATAAATGTTTGCAAGACAAATAAGCAGGAACAAACCAGCCAAATAGCAATGCATAGAATTTTCAGTTAGAACTGCGAACATAAAACTCGCCATAACAAAATATGACACAAACAAATTCCAGAGGAGAGAGTTTCCATGCTCATATAAAGAGTGATCTAAGGAGATTGAATTTAAGTAAAGCAAATCTAAGACTTCTTAAGAAATGCTAATGGTCCACCAGTAAATTATGCCAATGCACAAACTTTAGTATAGTACAAATACTACGACATTAGTTAGGCTATGGTCTAGCAACAAGCTGGAATGCTTGCAGTGATGATGAACTAGGTTCAAAACCTCGAGGGCACACTCCCGACAATAATGCTGTTAAGAAAGCATTTCAAGGTGTGGGTTGTGCTAATGTAGCAACACTGGTTCTCATAATAATGTGGTTGTGTTGTTAAGGTGGGCCCCTGTAAATGCACTCTTTTTTGTAGATGAGGCCTGGTGCAAGTCCCAAGTGACTTTGAACGATTTAGATACTTCACAGTCACGGCTTCATAGCCAAATGTCTCTTGGTTGTATTTGGTGATCTCTTGTGAAGAGTTACAGACCCTCTCAGGTTAAAAGGGATTTAATGACCAAAAAAGTACAAATACTGCGTCATAAGTAACAATTTGAGCTAGCCGAAGGATTTTTGGTTGTATTGATGATATCTTGTGAGGGGTTTTGAACCCTCTCAGGTCCAAAGGGGTTTAACAGCCAAAAAAAGAAAGAATACAACATCATAAGTAACTATTGGAGCCATCAACTTCAAAGTTCAAAGTAGTAGAGGAACGAACTTCTGTTAAGGCAATACATCTAATTGATATACAAATATGAAATGCCATGTTATTCGTTGACCTTTGTTCTAGGTAGCTCCTTACTAGTGGTAATGTTCCAAAATAGCATGCATCCTCCAAAGATCTCATCTAAAGACAATCATCATATTTTACCAAAGGCCCTTTAGAATCTTGTTTAGTAGTTCATTCATCTAATTACCTCACTCAAAACAAAATCATGCAAGATGTCAAAATGTTTTGTCGGAAGCTTAAGTTTACATGAAATCTCACTCAAAATCATTTTCCAGCCAACATAAGGGGCCCCTGTATGTACTACAAGTTCCCATGGAGAGTGGATTTTGATGCCCTCGATGGCCGTGGATTTGATGGCTGTTGGTTGTGAATTCTTGCCACATAGGCGATGGGGTTGGGTGCAATGTGGAATTTGAGTCGATGGATTTTCCTTCTCGGCTCCGATGACGTGCCTGTGGATTTCACTTCTTCAATAACCTCTTCTGGTGACGATTCTCACTCTAGTACAGAATGCTCATGGCATCAAACATCTCCTTAGCCAATTTCTTCTCTTTGATGTGAGGGGTTAGATGGTCCTTCACCAAATCTAAAATGATTTTCTTTGCCTTGGCTGCCTTGTTATGGTTGGCCAAGTTTGTGCAATCAATAGAAGCTATAGGAGTTGCTTCAACAAATACCCATAGAACAACCTCTTCCAATAGCATCTGTAGTCTGCACTTTCGAGGTGTAAAGTTGGAAGCACCTCCTCACCTATCACACTATCCAAGACTGAGAGTAGTCATTCCTGCAACTACTAGAACACAACTATACCAAACAAACAGTTGGAAAACAAAGCAGATCAACATGCTGTCACAAGCATAGATTGTCTCTGTCAAGGACACAACAACACTCCAATCACAAGAAAACTTAGGCTGTCACACCCTATAACCCATCACAAATATAGATCTCTTCAATCACTAAAGACACCTGAGCATCACACCTGCCGAAAGCCTCTTACAGCTACTTCTCACAGATAACTGATGTCCTGGAAGATTTCAGGAAACATACTCTGATACAATGTTAATTTCAAATCATGGTAACTAGATTTTGCATTCGAAATTAACCTAAACACTAGGTAGCTAAGAACTGAAAACCTCCAAAAAAACGAGCAACTTCTGAATAAGGTAATATACAAACACATATTGTTGGAAATACGAACAACGCAAACAAAAAACTCAATGCTCAACATAGCATCCATCTTCTATTGAAAAATGAAAGAATAATTACATCGATATAGCTCAAAACAAAAATAGGCTAACCAACACAATGGTCTGCCTAGCATCTCCTATATAGACTAGGAGAAACTAGGATTACAGTCAATGCTCTCCATCCTTATGGAGGAGGCCCCACACATCCTTGGGGACATATCCCTCAGGGACATTCTAGAGGAAATGAAATATCTAGCATAAATGCATGATATGCTCACCATTTCAAGGTAAGAGTTGATGTGTCAAGGATGCCTTGAAAAAATGTACCAGAACCATAACCAAATGACAATTTCATGATTACTCACATTCTGTCTTATGTTTCTATGATTTCTATATGACGAATGGATTATACTTTAAACGTCATATGTTTATGTTGTGAATATTGTTAAGTATTCTTTAGAAGTCATGTCCTTGATTTCTCTATTTATTTCACACAATAATGAAAATATGCCACAAGACTCTGCTTGCTCGAGCATACCATGTTTCCATAAAAAAACAGTAACTCCTGAAAATTGTGAGAGTGGAGAATAAGATAGATGTTAAAGGAAGTTTGAAAAAACTCCACATATGTAGATGAAAATATTGGTGATGCACAGGTAAACGACCCTTCAAAAGTAGAATATGAAGCAGGTGTAATCAAAGGCAATAAGAGGTCCCAAATGACACCACAAATCCTTCATATCTGACATCTGAGTAACATTGAATCCAGTTTATCGTGCATGCTCGAAGGATGCCAGATATTCCACAGGCATTCTGCAAAAAATTGAAGAACATTAAATTCAAGAAATCCAACTCAACCTTTCAGAAGAGAATCACCACTATGGCTGAAGTTCTGAACTTCTACCAGACTAGACAATCTGTTCAAAATTAAGAAAAGAAATTAAACAATGGCATACTAAGAAAGACCAAAAAAAACTACCTTGATGGAGAAAAAAGATAGTATTCACAAGAATGAGTATAGGGGCAACTCTAGGTTAGAAGTAGAGATCCCCTGTACGAATTTTCAAAATTAAAATTTATCCTACCTATGCATTTATTTAAAGGATAATGTTCTAATTGACAAGACAAATCCCATCCTAAGAAACTAGCTAGAAAAATAAGATAATTCATCTAATATTTGCAGATTGCATCAAGCTTGTCCATCATCAAGATGGTTATAATCAATGCACTAACTAGAGGAACATGATATCAACACAGAATGAAGGATATTAGATAATTCATAGAAATAGCACCATTATTTTTTAGCGAGTCATTGTAATCATCCTCACTTTTTAATAGTAGTCGAGAAATCAATGACGAAGTAGTTCATCATGAAGAGAAGTAACAGTTGGACGTGAGCCAGGAAAATTTGCAAGCTAGAGTTTTAAAGAAGAACTTGAATCATGTTCGTGTTTGTCAAACTTGTACCCTGTAAATAAATGAAATTCCAAATGAAGTTCAGGAGGGTATTCCACAAAAGTGTAATATGACAGAAGCCTATATTAAGTATACATCTGAACCTGCACATTTTAGAGAAAGCATTTCAATCGACATATATACCAAAGACGTGAGCTATTTACAACAAGACCAAGAAGGAAAACTCATGACTTACTGACATGTCCCATAAATTAAGCATTAAAAAAAAGCACAATTTAATTCTTTAGAGCAAAAAATGCATACAGTTTGCAGGCACAGACCTAGAATATGCACAATGGATTCCACTAAAAGGATAAATAAAGATCAAGCAAAATAGTCATATTATCTAGTCATTAAGATAAAAGAAACACAAATACTTCTAATATCAAACTCATTCTATAGAAGTTCTGGCGTACCTTTTAGAGCACTTATAGCAGTTAAAGCACATTTTGCATTAGTAAACTCCACAAAACACAGAACATAAGGATCTTCACCAGCCTGTACATATCAAAGACATCTGGAATCAAACAAAAGCAAACTGAAAAATAGATTCAATACTATAAAATACGATAGTTGAACATATTTCTTAATAGGAAACCTTTAAAAATATTTGGGAACGCTCTTAATTGCCTAAGATTTATAGAAAATTTGCCTAAAGAATTGAATCCTATAAAAAATCAGTTTGTTGACTACTGAGCAATTTAGAATTATGTTCCCACACTACCTTTGAAATAATTATGCATCTATATTGTTTAAGAACAACTAGAGAGAAAAGGGTGTATGCATCATTGCCTAAAGGTTTCTATACTAGCTCTTATAGGTGGTACGATAGTCATGTCAAGGATAAGGGATATAGATATAGATGATTCACTAGGCCTAGCTCTTGTCATAATGGACTGCTACTATAATAGGGATTGTATTAAGAGTATTTTTTTTACTACTGTTGTTATAGTTGACTTGTGGGAGACACCAATAAAGCCACAAATGTTATATGGCACTCCTGAGTCCTAATTATTTTCTTATGTCTAGCACTGTACAAAGTGTTGTAATGAATTCAATCCGTTAAACACCCATAATAACTCTATTCATAAATGCCATCAACTGCCACACTTGTAATGTATTTACCTATTATGCCCTCATCCAGTCATAACTAGGACATTGTTGAGCGGAACATTAAGAAAGCAGAGAACAATTGGAATGGGTAACATATGAGATTCTGTATCATGAGACCAAACTTTGATTAGACAAAAATTATGTGTTCAAATTTAACCTTTAACTGTTGCACTGCCA
>JZKD02S1433775.1:694014-724444 GCA_000966675.3 Picea glauca
AGAAGTATAAACCTAATACTATTTTTCCACATAAAACTATGATAGGAGGAGAGGAAACCAAGAGTATTTTAAAGTCTTTATTTCTGTTAATATTATAGTAGCTGCGAGAGGTATTTACCCTGCATATATTTTATATTGATCGGTCAGTTGCAATATAATATTATGTTATATTATATTGCCCTGCATATATTTTACAGCGTTGCTGCCATGATCCCTTGGGACTGGCCATAACATTCACATTCACATTACATCTCTCTTTTTTGTGTTTTTCTATTAAGTGTATATTACATAAACCCTAAACCTAGCAAGCCAAACCCTAAACCCTAATCAAACCATAATAGTATTATAAATTGATGGGGATGGGATGCTTCGTGCTAGAGATGCTTGTCCTCACGGTATGGGGCATCTGTAAACAATAAAAATTCTTTGTTGGATGTTGTAAATTCCATCATGAACATCACAGGGTAAATTCTAGTTGTGGATGGACTCTATTATTCCACTTTCTACCTACTCATTTACTATTCTTCCTCTATGAAGGAAGCAGAGTATAGTAGTGGAAGGGTAAGAAGAAGCCTTTAAGAAGATGAATGTTACATACTATTTCCCTGGGTATTATTGTAGTGTTGGTGTTGTGATCCCCTGGGACATGCCATAGAAAATGAATCTTACATTCTAGGGAGAGGGAATTGTTTGCATAGTTCATATAATCAATACAAAACATACTCATGCTTTCACATGTACAACTCCTTGTGAAAAATGTTATGGAAACAAACCTTCGATCCATTTCAAATTTCAAAATTTTTGGATCTAGTGCATGGACTGATGCTCCTAACGAAGGAAAAACACATCAACATCTTCAAACTCATACTACAATGCTATGATTCACTGCAACAAAATTGTTTAGGGTTATTTCCTTTATGATTCCACCACTCATAGGGTGGTTGAATATAGATAGGAACCCTTTCATGAGTTCCTACTCACAGTCTAATAGGATCTCTCCCAACACTCCTTTCAAATGATTCTCAATGTGATTTCATGGATTGTGCCTCCTCATATTATGATGCATGTCTTCCTTTGTATGAATTCTTCCTTTTGTTCATGTATCTCTCACCTTCATAGTGTGATGTTCCTACTTCTTAGAAAGCTCCTTCGAGCACTCCATCTATAGTGTCTGGAAAAATAACTAGGGCTAATGAGATTGATGATTCATCTACCCTCATACTAATCATTGTTTATTATTAGAATGCTCCTTTCAATCCTCCATCCAATGAGAAAATCAATGATGATGACCATGATGGTGATGATGATGATGACTTCCTGGGAGGCCCATCTACTAGTTACTCTCCATATGTCTCACCCAAATCCTCTACCTAAGTGAGATATCTTCACAATTATTTATGCAACTAAGTTTCTTATTGGTCCCAAGAGTTATCAAGGGAATTTTCTAACTCCACCTCAAACTATTATTACTTAGGTGGTTGAAATTCCTTCAAAATACCAAGATATTTCCCTCAAGTCACTCTAGATCATGATTTATATTGTTGAGGAATATGGTGGATTTTTTAGGGAGCCATGTGGATTTCACGGGGGTAATACCCTTATTCTTCATTGAGGACGGAATACAAATCTTGTGATATAGTGATTTCCCTCTATGGCCCCAGTTCAAATTAAGAAGAGGTGTTAGAATTATTGGTGTAATATTCACATGTGGCCATGAAAAACTCATATGTATCGTTAATGTATTTTTGATCATAGATAATCCCATCCTTTAATCAATTATTATCATTTATTCTAATATTATGGATTGGTTAAGTCCAACCTAGTCAAACTTGTACACATAGGCTCATCAACCTCTCATAGGGGTAGCAACCTACTTGAGTTGTGTATAAATACACCATAACTCTCATTTGTACATCATCGTCTTGTGATATTCTTGATCTCTCTTAAGTGCCTTATGCCTAAAGGAATCAATAACAAATCTCGTATTTGTTACTCAACAATGTACTTTACTCTCAATTTTTCTCAATGTGTTCGTCTATATTACGACAGTCTATGATGCCACATGTCATCATGAATTCTATTGTTCAACCGCCATTATGGTCTCAGACACACTATGTAAGTATACATAGTCACCCCTTTATCCCCTTACACACTATAATACCAACCCCTTTGACCCAAGACATGACAATTGAACCCTGAAGCACTTCAAGCCTTGACTACTTACTCATCATTTTTGGCTCCACATCTGATCGTTGTTCATGCATAAGTACTTCATCCTTTTGTTATTGTTACATCTATGTCCATTTTAGGTTTGATGTTGTCAAAATTTTACTTCTTGTCTTTGTTATGGTGAATTCCTATGCTTTCATAAGTCATGTTCTGAGTTCTTGCAATAGTCTACGTTCAAGACATTAATTAATTTTATCATCATCTCATTGGAATAATAATAATGTTTGATAATAATGAATCAAAGAATAATTATACCAATGGTTGAAATAATTCTTGCATATATTATTTATCAACTATCATAAGATTATTGAAAGTGTCGAGTTTACTCTACAATGAAAACACTGCATTCATTAAAATATGTAATGTACCCTACTATTACAAAACTTCTCAAATAATATCATACATGAAGACAAACATTGCATATTTGGTTGTCTAAGTAGGGTTGAATTAAATTTTAATGATGATGAGTATTTTGGACAATAGATTGAGTAAAATTTGAAGTAGTAAAAATTCATTCATGTTGGGTAAAACATTGGTCGCAGAGAAATGTCATTCAAAACGTCGCAATTGCGACATAAATCTCCACAAATGTGGAAAGAACGACGTATATGTCACAAACGTGGCAAGAGAGACACACTATCCCCATAACATTGTCACCATGAACACAACAACCCCTTAATACACTATGATCCCCGATGCAATCACACCTAACACATTACGACCTCGAACACACTAATCCTCTAATACACTATGGTTGGCATTAACCCATTTGAGTCCAAACACAATCATGATTTAATATATTGACCCAATCCCATGAACCTAGTAACCCATTAGTCATATTTGACCATCGTTAACTATATTGACCATGGTTGATACATGACCCCATGAACCTCCTAACTATTTAATCCCACTGAACCCATCTCATAACCCCTTGACCCACTAACTTCATCAAAACATACCCACTAATCCATTAACTATGTAATACTTACTAATCCCTTAACCCATGACCCTCCTATTACATTCACTCTAGTAACCAACTAACCCTTCACCCTTATTGGCGATATTGATCTCCATTGACCATTGTTGACCATGATTGAGCATAATTCATCATGTTTGACTATATTTGACCATATTTAACATGGTTGACTCATATTGACCATCTTAATTATAACATACACTTGTTCTAAACCTGCAACTAGCACACTAGTTTCCATTAAGGCTTAAGGTAGCTTTTCTCATGATACCATTTTACTACTCACTTGGCATCCAACCTCTCAAGTACTCAATCCTCCAACACTGAAATTTTCATGATGGTCCCAAATAGATTCTAACCCTTTACACACTATAATCATTTACCCCTATAACTCATGACATGAAAATCACACCCTAAAACATTCTAACCACTAACTACTATGACCCCAAAGCATCATTATTATAGAAAACTTGTCGCAACATCTGTCAAATGAAACATATTTATAGATTTTGTAGCATCGCAATTCCGATGTAAAAAAAACCTAAGTGACCATTAGTATTTTGACTTGGTCAACATACTAAGGTGACCGTTGGAGGGGAAAACCTAGTTTCCAAAACTTCTCAATTGTGACATCAATCTTCACAAATGTGGCAAGAATGACGTCTATGTCACAAACGTGGAAAGAGAGACGTTCCAGTGGAAAACATGGAAAGAGAGACGTTAACGTGGCAAGAGAGACATCAACGTGGCAAGAGAGACGTTAACATGGCAAGATCGACGTTATTAGGCAATATGAATTTTTTTTTTCAAATTTCCCCTATTTTTCGACAATATGGAAAATTTTGTCCATAACGCCGCAAATAAAACGTCGGAATTTTTACAATACATACTAGTGAGAGATGTTGAGGGAGAGGTGTGGACAACAGCCCTGCCACAGCCTACTAGCACTCCCACCATGGCTCGAACTGTAGGTTAACGATTATCTAGTTCGAGAGGACCTACGATGCTGTGAGGGCAGACTGTGATAGTCACTCACGATGATTCTAAGGGGCGTGCAATAAGGCGGGGGAATTATTCCTTAGAGGCCCTTAGTCTCCCACAAGTTCACCTGGTGGAGTATTGATTCCGGGGGTTATTGAT
Organism: Picea glauca; assembly: GCA_000966675.3. Classification (NCBI taxonomy): domain Eukaryota; kingdom Viridiplantae; phylum Streptophyta; class Pinopsida; order Pinales; family Pinaceae; genus Picea; species Picea glauca. The sequence goes on from JZKD02S1433775.1 coordinate 698,357, forward strand.
GTCTACCAAGTCATCCAAGAGGCGAGTGGCACCCTTGGAGCACATGGTGCGTCCTGAAGGGCACGTCGCGCAAGAAAAATGGAGAGTGGTGGGTGGCACCCTTGGAGCATGTAGTGCGTCCTGAAGGACACATCGCGCAAGAGAAAAAATGAGGCCAGTGACACCCTTGGAGCACCTAGTGCGTCCTTAAGGGCACGTCGCATTGTTGATGATAGAGGAATGAATATAGATGGCCTTAGGACGAATAACGTTTTAAGTATTTTTAAAACAAATTCCCTAATTAAATGTCGCCCAATATGAAAATTTAAGGCTTAAGTCTAAACTATGCTAGTGGTAAAATTTTATCTCTCTATAATAATAATAATAATAAAAAAAAAAAAAAAAAACCACATGAATAATAATTATATCTTCGTTAAATCTTGTAACATGAAGGGGGTAAGAAATAAATTGTTTCTTAAAAAAATCCGTTGGATTAAAATTTAAAAAGCGAATTAATTGTTTTATTACCTTGATAAATTAAAATATACTAACTAAATAAGAAAAGGGAAAAAGGGTTAATTTCCACACCTGCCTTTTTGAGTTCTAAGTAAAAAGGGAAAGAGGGAAAATTTAAAATATTAGGAAACTAGGAAAAGAGGTAAACATAAAAGGGGAAAAAGGGGAACTTAAAGCAAAAAGTGGAAAGTCAACTTAGTAAAGAATCTACCATTTCAGAGCTTTCTACTTTAAACTGAATTAGCAATTTAATAATAGGGAAAGCCTTTAAAACCTGTAAGGGAATTTGGGGACACCTGGGAGTGATTCTAGGAGTAACTCTAGGTAGGTGAGGGAAATAAGATAATTAATTAATTAAATAAATTAAATAATGTAGGAATGTAGGGGATGGGTGACACTTGTACGAAGAAGAATTTTTAGGAATTTATTTTTAAAAACTTTAATTAAATGAGATTTTAGGAAAGAAAGGAAGTTCGAAACTCTATATAATGAAGGAATGAGAAGGATGAAGGACCATCTTCTGTTTGCATAACGTTACGCTGCAGAATTATCTACTTGATTGATTTAACTTGTGGGAGTTAAAATACCCAACTCGGTGAGGAGTGGTAGCTCGGCCTTGCGAGGCGAGCTGGGAGCTAGTCAAAATCTCTAGATAGTGTGACAGTGGCCCCTTTGAGGCTTAGGGGGCTAAGGGGGAAGAATAGTACCCTTAACATTGGCTGGGAGGTACCAGTGAAGTCTCGACGATCGACAAGCAAGAGTTGCTAGGAGCACGCGAGACGTCATTCAGAGCAGGAAATCAAGCAACTGTACACTCTCTTCATTTTTTGTATGGTATAATGTATTAGGACTTATGCTTGGATCTGCTTATTTAATGGAGAAGTAAACTAATGTTTTTTTTTAATTGATGACTGAAACTTTTCTTAGCCTAGCTCGATGATAGGTTGACTCCCATGGTTTCTTTTCCCCGCACATCTTGACCACCTTGTTGTGTTGATTGTGACCTTGAGGTTGTTAGGTTTCATCCCTATCTTACCAGTCCTCGCCTGAGCAATCGACTAGGATCCTGATCTACGGTCGTCGCCTTAGCGTTAAAAGACCTATGGATCTCAACGCCCTGCTTTTCTGTGCAAGGATGGTGAGCGAATGACAAACCTGTTAGTCGTCTATCTCTGTTGTTGTCCTTGGTTGATTGTTGTCTTGTGCCCTGATGCATTGAACTAACCCTGCAAAGTTCACTGATGACGAAGTTTTCTTTCATCTTGACATTTTTGATATTTCTTTGTTATCTCAATTTATACCTCATTTTACTTCTTGCTAGACATTCCTACGTTGGTTCTTATATCTCATTTGTTTCCTGGTGATTTCCCCTCCTTCGACTGCACTTTATTGACCTGGGGGAGATTATGCATAGCAACCCCTTTTATTTAATTTCTAGTTAGTTGTTTCAATTTCCCGGTGCTTGACAAAGCTACACACCTTTTGTTTTAAGACAACCAGGGTGTATTGGTTAAGAAGAATTTACTTATGGGTGAATATTGAATGGTTAATCTCAGCGCATTAAGTTGTTTGGATGTTTTAACCTCAGTAAATTTGATTGTTGAAACTAAGCGATTGATTTTTGAATGTTAATCCCACTATGAATATGACCAGCAGACCAACGTTTTTAATCCCTAAGTTACCACATTTTAAATTACAAATTGCCGCATTTTTTTTCACACCTATAAGACAGTAAATGTTTACCTTGAATCCGTGAGATTTACTCTTGAACCACCAATGAAATATTACTTGAATTCTTGGGTAGTGACTGAGTAATGGGTAGCGTTTATATTGTGCCAACGACTATGGTTATACTATGTAAATGGGGGTGTAATATGTGTTAATGAATGAACTACTATTGTTGACAGTGAACTTAATAGACATCGAATTGATGTATTGAACTGCCAGTTATATCATTCTCCTTTTTACAATGATTTCATTATATAAATTATATTAGATAACAAATTTATTATGTTTTTAATGGAGAACCTGTGAATATTGATAGCATAAGTTTGGAAGGTGATTTTTTTTATTGGTAGACTGATAGCATGTTCACCAGCGATCTCAGTGATAGGTCCACATATAGCGTATTGACAACGACTGATAGCTGATTGATGGTCAACGATTACACTACGATTTGTATAGTTATGTCTGGCAGAGTTTTTCTGTTAAAGATTACGATTTTGCCTCTAAAGGATGACTGTGTTTGTTGTTAAAAACATACATTGTGCTTGGACATATGTGCTTGTGGGATCTCCTCCTCATGGTGCCTTGTGCGTTGGTGCTTGGACATATGCACTTGATGCTTGATGAGAGGAATTTCAAACGTTGAACATTTGGAGAATGTCCTCGATGAATAAAAAAAAAAGAAAACATTATTGAAAATGCCCTTAGGGATGACAGAGTTTTGTTGTTTAAAGAATACGATTTGCCTCTAAAAGAAGACTGTGTTTGTTGTTAAAATCATACGTTTTTCCTTATAAATTGATGTTGTGTCTCCCTGTTGAATGCCCATGATTTGGCTGTGTAAACGATTGCCTGTGTCTACTGACAAAACACCCATGATTTTTCCCGGGAATGACTGCCATGGTCAAGATGGAAATCATGCTTGATTCTTGCGATTTTGATTTGCTTGCATATCGCCTGCTTTCCATTTTTATGACAGCGTTCAAATTTTGGCCATTTACCTTTTTACTGTCCAGGGCCTATTTACATTCTAAAAATATGAGTGTACCAAAAAGGGATGAACGATACAACTCAGTAAAAAATGAAACTGCATATTTTTCCTAAATTCTTATATATTATTTATTGATAATGATGCATTGACCACTTACTATACACTTCCATTTGGCTTCCCTTGGTGCTCCATGTGTATGTGCACTGACTTTAACATTGGAGTGATGTATCCTCGATGCTTATGATGATTTCTTAGCGCTTGGAACTGTAGTATAGTTGGAGATTGGGTATATGCCCAATAATTTTATCTTATATACAATATTAATATTTTTGTGTGCTAAAAACCTCCTACAACAATACAATGATTGCCCAAGGATTTTATGTGAGGGAAGATAAAGTAGAGTGGTTAAAAAGGGGAACCCTAATTTAAAATAGATCAAAACATATGATTAGCTTATTGACATGCCGAAAGGTATTATATGGTTTTCTAGTGGGTCCATAAATGCTAACTATTAATGTAAAGAAAAATAAATTGAAACTGCCCAAGGCTAGGAAGAAACGACAGAGGATGGACATACATTTATATCGAAGGATAAAAGTAGAAACTAACTATACCTACATAGTGTTGGAAAACTTGGAGAATGTCCTTAAGGGCTAGGCATTGGTATGATGGAATCCTTCTCGTGTTTTCTACATTTAAGATGCATTTATTGGGATCTGTCCCCTTATATTCTACATGGGTTCCTATTGTTTGAAATGAAACTATCTCATCTTCCTCCTGATACTATAAAATGGTGTTGAGGTGGGAAATTCAGTGCCTAGTCTCTTAGTGGGGATCTACCCTTTAAAAATGACCTATATATTTCAATGTTGGATAAATTTGGAAGTGTTTTTCTTAAAAAGGGTTGGTTGATATGTGGAGAGGAGAGGCTACAGTTTCACATAAACATAGGAATTACCTTATTCCTTATAGCGAGCGAAAAATACATTAAGATTGTTAATATGATTATTCAAGTAATAGCTAGTTGGATGGAGATGTGGATAAGTATAGAATTGTCCATTTAGGTGGTATTAATATTAAAATTTGTAAGATGATTAAAGACTAGATTTCAAACCTTAGACTGGCTAATTTAGATATGTAATTGATGTTAGTTGCATTTTTAGATATCGCCTAATTGGAACTCCGACTCACTAAATTTGAGTCATAATTCATGTCAAGTTCGATTGGTAACTTGTTGACTAATAGAAATTTAGACCGGTTATTTGATCTGTAATTAATGCCAATTTAACCCATAGATATTGACCTTTCAGCCTAGATTAATGGTTGGTTGTTGACGAAGTCATTTTTAGCTTGCGCTTGCCATTGAGGGTGTGGTTGTTCATTATAAATAATGTTTGTACTTGGTTTTGTAAACTTTTGATGTGCTTGGTTTGCTCATTGTAAGGGTTCTAGTTACTTGTGTAATTAAATTTGGGTGTGTTAGGTTGTTAGGATGATTGTCCTTAGCTTAGTAGGCTTGGTATGCTTCTGTTGTGTGTGATGTAGACACCTTCTTGTTCCTCAAAACAATTGCCGGCCTTGATACCTTAAATGGTCAAAATTGATGGTAACCTAGGCTTGAGTGTTGCTTATGTGTCCTGGAGGTCCTAACCATTGTAGGGTAGGACGGGCGGGTAGTCATTCTTATTCCTCGTCGGTTGATTGTCGTACATTGCCTCCAGGTGCTTGATGTGATTCTTAGGTCATTATGTTGTTTTCACATGAGTTTCATGTGTCATGTTCGTCGTCGTGTTGCGACGTTGAGTATAATGTCTTTATTACCCTTCTACACACACAAAAATAAAAATAAAAATTGCACTTGTTATGTGAGGCTTGATGTCGTAATGAAATGGGAGGTTCGTTACATGAGAAAACATACCCAAGTATCGGTGGTAAAAAATTCAGCTTGTGGGTCGTTGTATTTTGGGAGTTACCCTCCATGGAAAATAAGGTTTGTGGCTAGTCTTGAAACTAGTCAAAAACAAGTGTTTTGGGTAAAAACATCATAACTACTTCATAACAAATCAAAATTCAGTGAGACCAAATGTTTTGGTTAGGGTACAGGTTGTAGTATTTTTTGTAACCGTTTCATATCAATTCAATGAATATTTTTTGCAGGCCACACTCTACAAGGTCTCTCTCTAGAATAAGCCATAATTCAACAAGGTATGCCATTTTTTCTATAAATATTTTTCTAAGAGGTTCTAAGTAGTGCCACCTAGAGGAATTGCATTAAAAAAACTGAAGAAAATTGTGTATCAGTTTCATATCTTTATTCATTACAGGTACAAAGTTATGATTATTTCAAGTTGGGGTTATTGACTAATCCAAAACTAGTCATGGTTGAGACAACCAATTGATGAGTTGGCACATACATGAGGTGTATAGTTTATGATATTGGTACATATTGATGATTCATTGTTGATGATTATTTGACACATGATTGGTATATACTTGGTACATGGTTGCATGCACTTGTTTATGGTACAAGTTGATTACAGGTTTTTTGGCACAGGTTGGTGCATGGTTGATGCACTTGTTTATGTTGATAGATTGATATCTATTGAGGATTGTTGCCTCATCTCAGTTGGTAATGAGAATGTAATATGATTATTTCATATAGAGATGGTTCTCTTGTAAAGTTGTACTCTATTTAGTTGTTGTTGAAAAACCCTTGGATTGAAGTCCATAATAAAAATAAAAATTGTACATACATCTTCTGTTCTTTGTGTTCCTTGTGGAGATGATTTGTTCATGATATGTTGTTGATATATGGTGTTGATATGTATTCACATCTAACTAATTATAAATGACAACAATGAGTAATGAGCAAATGTTGAATGTTAACTAAGGAGTTTTTTTGTAAGAGGGAAGTTTTGGGAAAAAGATTCCCACACTCATTCACTGCCCCACCCTCTAAGTGTGGTAGGTGGTTCCAACAATTATCACCTCCTTATTTGTCATTTGGTGTACTTCTACTGATGCCATATATAGTATCTCCCTCCAATCCCAACTCTCTGAAATGCATTCTATTTCCAGGTTCAGTGAACCCTATTCCTTGGAGTCAATAGCATGATTTTCTTGCAAGTTTGTTTTGTACTAAATTTTTTGATCTACAAACATGGAAAAATTGAACTTTGTTCAATGATTGGATAATCGATCTACACCAAAGGATCACTCTCTCAATATTCCATGCCTTAAGATTTTTTTTTGTCATGTTTATGGGGATTTTTTAATGACGCTCTATAATTAATTCCTAGATTCCCAAACGTTGAACAAATAATTCAATACCTTTAATAACTTTCATATCTTCTACTCTTTTATTTTTTCCATACTATAGGAATAAAAAACAAGCATGTTTGGTGAACCATGCGTGATCTCTCAGCAGATCCCCTACACTTGCATGTCCTAGATTACCTCTAGATTCCCCATCGATGTTCAATTTCAACCACCATTCCTCAAGGTGTTCCCACAATTACTAAATGGGATCCTGCCTAAAGGTTGAGTATGCTTAAAGTCGGGTTTTCACATTAGTTCTAGTTCACCTTTGGAAAACATTCACAAGTCTCAATGATTTCCCTTTGAGCTCTTAACCATAAGTTATGTAGTGAGGAATTCATGTTTGAATATTCTTAGGTTTCTTTTCTTCCACAATGAGCACATGATAAATCCTAGGATTATAGTTTACCTCCCAAATCCTTTTCAAGAGTAGATTTTTCCATGATGATTGACCTCAGGATGATAGTAATCATCTAATAGAAAAAAATGAACGACAACATCTTTCTAATGATTAAAAAATTCCATAGCTATATCATAACTTAGCAAAGTATGTGCGTTGTCTTCTACCTCCATCAAAAACCATTCCATATTATATGGCTTCCTTTACCCCTCTATCTCAGAGCCTCTTCTGACATAACTTACCCATTTTTTCTCTTGGTGGTTCTAGGTGAATGAGGTAACCCGCCTTGACCTTTTTGGATTATACATCTTAAATGCACTATAGATATCTATCTAGAATTGGATTTCAAACAACAAGATCTTCTAATGGAATTGTAACTAGAAAATCTATAAACACATGCATTTTATCAAACAATAAAAAAATAAAATCTTCTTTAACTTTCTTTTTATATAATATTTAATTATCTCCATTATTATAAATTAATTAAATTATATTTTATCTCTTTTTATAATTATTATAATTATATCTTATGTATTATTAGTCCCTGCCGAAAGGCTTAAGACTATAGACATGAGTTAGTGGTTGACTAACTATTAATTGTGTAGTTGACTTTTAATTTTTTTGGATTGGTAATGTTTAACATAGGAAAATCTGGAAAATATTTTTTATTGAAATTAAAATAAATCGAAAGCCATTTTTATCTTCAATCTTATTGGACTTCAACTTTGAAGCCTGCATTAATGTTAGTGCGACAATAGTATTAATGTTAGTCCCACATAGCTGTCAACATCGACTGTAGCTTTCCTCGGGCATGCACCTACCACACAGATCATAGAGATGTCAGGAGGAGGGGATTTGACATCCATTCATTCATCCATGGCTATTGGTATGAGTTTTTGGTAGTATTGTAAATTTTTTGCGAAAAATTGCAGTTTATTTCAGTGGTTGGAGTTTGCAAAATTCTATGGTTTAATCTCATATTTTATTTGTGATATTTTTGGGTTTTGTTTTGCAGGTTCAACAAGATGATATCGTCAGATAAAGAACAAACCCTACCCAAAATATCGATATTGTCATGGTGTTCTGTATTCCAAAATCCGTATATATGATGTCGGTGTGAAGAAGAGACTGGCCGATGAGTTCTCTTTCTGCGTCCACCTGGTGAGTTGGAAGAAGGAAAATGTAATGAGCGAAGCGTTGGAAGTGGCTCGTATTGCCTGCAACAAGTACATGGCTAAGTTCGCTTGAAAAGATGCCTTTCACCTACGAGTTCGTGTTCATCCATTCCATGTTCTCCGTATTAACAAGATGCTTTCATGCGCCAGAGCCGATAGGTGAATTCAAGAAACTAATCTCAATCTCTGGGATTTTTTGTTGATCATGTCTGTAATCCCCCGAATTGGGTTTTCTTTGTAGAACCCTAAGGGGTCTGGAGTTTAAACTTCTCACCTTACTGTGTGGAGTTTTATTTTGTTAAAGTCTGAAACCCTAGGTAGTTTTTGTTTATTGACCTAAAGTCTGAAATCCTCGGGTTTCTTCCGTCTACCTATTTGTGTGGAAAAAACCCTAGGGCTTCTCTATTGAATATATCATTTGATTTTAATAGTTCTTTTTATTGTTTGGTTTAAGTTATTTTCCATCGAATACTCGATTTCGGATTCAGATCCGGTTTAGGTCCGTGATTATTCCTCTTGGATTTATATATTTCCCTATAGATTAAGGGTTGATGGGAATATGGATGTATATTGCAGCCTGCTAAAAAAGCCCTATTTTTTTATTGTCTAGCTCTTGGTGGCCTTAGATGAAGACACATTATAGTAAGGAATCTCTTGGTTTTTATTTTTCTTATGTCTAAAACCTCAGGGCTAGGTATTCTTTGTTGACCCTAGAAGGGTCGAGTGAATTAATCATCAACCCTACTATCTAGATTTTAAACCGCCAACCCTACCATCTAGAGGTTTATTTTGTTAAAGTGTGAAACCCTAGGTGACTTTTTTTCTATTTCTTTATTCTGTTAGTCTGAAACCCTAAGTCACCTTCCTCATGCAAGAAGGTGACCTCCCAATAACTGTCTGCTCCCATAATAGTAGAGGTGGACCTCCATAAATATGTTCCATGTTATCCTTTTTCTAATTTCCACATTAGTTTTACATTTCCAGATTTTGAATTGAATAAGCAAGCTATGATGAGACTACCTTGATGTTGTCATACCACTTTGTTTTCCCATAGCATCATACAGGCCATAGTACACAACAAAGTTACTAGTGATATGCTATCTGAATAAGTGAGGTGTGAAGGCATCTGAAGCCCAAGGGATGTAGTCTATTGTTTGCAGAATTAGTTATTTGGATGGGTACAAGATATATAAGCTGGCAGACTCATTTTCTTAAAGGCATTTTTTTGGTGGAGAGGGAACACAACATCTATAGTATTTGAGTCCCAGCTTTCAGACATTTGAACTTGCAACTGAATCCTAGTTGAGGAAATCCTTTCCTTTTTTCCTGTAACCACTCCATAAAAATCTTTAAGTATTCTTCATATTTTCTTTGGTTGAGGTGTTCTCTATATCTTTTCTCAGCTAAACATGGAAGTTAGTATCCCTGATACTTCTGCTATAGGAGTTCAGGATTAACTGCAAGCTTTAGAAAATGAGATAGATGCAGTTTAATGTAGCCAAAGTCTTATGAAAATCTCAATCCATGGCATATTTTCCATCTCTTTCTCAATTTAACCTCTGTTTGCTAATTCTTGAAACTCCCTAACATCTGTCACCAAGACTAGATTTATTATATTAGAAGAAAGAAATCCAGATACAACATTGGGGTTCATTATCTGAAACTTGGGTGATTTCTATGACCTGTATAAGAACTTTCTGTTGCTTCCAAATTGTATAGTACGCTGCTCACCTAAAATTATAGAGGTTTCTTTACAGATTCATCTTTTCTAACGGGCAAAATACCTTCCTTTTGATCTGTCTTGCCACCTTTACCTGTGCCCCTCTCAAGACCCTATTCTTCAACAAAAATTACTTGACATGACTTTCCAAACCTGTCAAATATGAATCCTAATTCTACCCCATTCATGGAATGGAAATTAATCTCTAAGACAGTAAAAACAATTTTTTCTTGCTTGTGTTGCAACCCAAATAGTAGTCAATTGATGTTTCTGATGCTTGAACCTAGTTATTTGAATAGGAATCTCCTAATCTATAACATGCTCCCCAACTTCACATCTGTTTCTATAAACCCTTCCATTCCACTCCATTGTAGGGATTACAATTGAAATAAAACAGAATGGATAATGGGTTGAAGTAACGAAAGGCAAAATAACGCATGCATTTCATTTCATTGCATGAAGATTGCATAGATGATTAACTCAGGTGGAAAGGGGAAGAATAATGGTGATGAATTTTGTAGAAGTTAATAGTACAGAGGGAGGCACTAGTGAGAATTTATGGGATTCATCTCCATATGCACATGGTTTGAATTTGACAACAGACCATTTTCAGAATTTATGCGATTCATTGCCATCTACACATGGTTCAAATTTGACAGCAGACCACCTTTGGACTAGGGAACAAAATAATAGATGGGAAAATCTACCTACTTTCTGCACACACGAACAATGGTGTGTTTTACACCCTCAAGATGGATAATATTAATTATCCAGGTAAGTTATTATTATTTTTTAATAATTAATAATTAATATAATTTTTATAAATGTTTATAACAATGTTTAACTCTTTAAAAGTGTAGATTATCTATGATATTTTTTTTTATAATTAATAATTAATATAATTTTTATAAATGTTTATGACTATGTTTAATTCTTTAAGAGTACAATAGGTTATTTTTAAGATCATCAGTTTCATCTTGTTTTAAAAACCATTTTTGCATTTTGATTCCTTCAATACAAACTAACTGATTCTGGTTTTCCTACCAAATATATTGAAAATAAACTATTTAAAATACTACATTAATTAATATAAATAATTCATTAATTACTATAAATTATCCATTATATAAAATCACATAAGCAATTACAATGAAGCGCTAAAAACGCTAGAAGATAAAGCAAGAAATCCAAATGCCTCATGATATTTTCCCTCATCATCAACATCATCAACAAACAATTGGGAAAAATTACTTTACAATACACATGGAGCGTGTTTAAAACTGGAGCCATGTGTTTATATCTTTCCTATTATGCACAATCATCTACCTAAATTAATATTAATGTTTGAAAAGAAAATGTATTGATATCCATGCACAAACAACTTTAGGATATATAATTAATTAAGTATATATTTTGATCTTATATAAATAGATTTCACATGTTCTCTAAAATGGATTTGGACTGAGCATCTTTTACCAACAAATTCAAATTTATTAAAATGCATAAAACTAGTCCTACTTTTAATGCTAGCATGAACATCCACAGGTAGAAAAACCAGAAAGCAAAAATATATAAAAATAATGTTAAGTGGCAGTCCTCCGGCATTGCTAGGAAAATTAAAACACAACATTACCCATGTATATTGATCTTTTGAAATAAAAACATGCCCTCTTTAATTAGGAAACTCAAAACTATTCGGTTTCTGAAAGAAAAGAGAGCAAATTCTCATTGAGCATTCATCCTTCAACGAAGAAATGAACACCCATTTCATAGCATTCTCGAAATTGTTAGTCACCTTCGATTTCTATCTGCCAAGCGATTTCACCTTCAGTTTCTATCTGCCAAGCCTGGCCTCTTTCCATTAGCTAATTTCCGCCACTAATTTTCATAGTTGTTGCGGCTCCTGCTCTTCTTCAATACCCGTGAAAATGACAACTGAGACCGGAATTAAAACACCCACAATCCACACACCACCACTCCCAACTTCATGGATGTTCTCAAACCTTAGGAAACAAAAGTAATAGTGGAAATCTCACTATGATAAGCTATAAACCCTTATATTCTATTGTTGCGATCATACAATGGAAACAGAAATAGAAGAAAATGAATGATTCGGACTCACAGTGAAAATACAGAATATAAACTAGGTATTAAAAAAAAGTGAATACACACAGACATATAGGGCACTAGAATACTCAAAAATAAGTACAGATGAGATTAAGCTCTTAGGAAGAATTCTTACTAATCATGGAAACATTCTTTATTTTAAAGGTTTTGCAAAAGAAATAGAATATAACAATGTAAACTTGTTCCATGTGGATTCCATGTCAGACCATTTCACTAAATTTATGTGGAGTTCCAATATTTGGTTAAATTTCTAATCACAATCATTCTAGAAATTAAATGCAACACAAGAATTTGTAAAAAAGAAATTAGGAAATTCATCGAAAGCTCTTCATTAATATTATTAAAACAAATAACAACACAAAAAAATATTAATAAAGAATATAAACAACACAAAAAAATATTAATAAAGAATATAAATTCCAAAATCAAATTTTATCAAAGGATGAAAAATTCAATTACACAATTTTCAGACCTATTCTAATATTCTGCTAAACTTTTAATCCATTCATCATGAAAATTGAAAATTAAATATTACAAGTAAAATCATGAAAATTGAAAATTAAATGTTACATGTAAAATCAGATAAAAACAAAAGAAAATCGGATAAGTAAATCAGTGGAAACCTCTCCGTAATGGAAACTAAAAATAAGACATTAATAGAGAATAGGCATTCAACGTATATCAGGCACATACAACTAGAAAGTGCAAACAAGACATTAATAGATGACTTCAAATCTAAAATGAAGATAGAATAAGGAAGCACCACGCATGTCCAGAGTAGAAAAATTAGGGAACATGTATGTAAAAGAAGGCGGCCTGCATAGTCTCTCTGGTAACTTATAAACTCTTCCAAATTTATTCTGATATAATTTCTAAATAACTGAAAACAGGAAAATGAGATTTTCAATTTCTATCCTCCAAGTTAAACCTATTTTTGCCCTTAATTTCCACGTTTTCCCTGCTCCTCCTCAATACCTGTGAAAATGAAAACTGAAACCGCAATTAAAATAGTGATATTCAAGCGGCACACTGCCCCCAAAACTTCATATGCCTGCTCCTATAAATAAACCCAACCCTTCCATTCCGTTGTAAATACAATTGAAATAAAAATAAAATGAATGATGACACTGAACGTCAATTCGAGCCATGGTCGCTTCCGTTAATTGCCATGCGCAAATGGCTTGGATTGATGCCACACCACCTTTGGACGTTAATTAAGATGGGAAGATTGAATCAAAAATCTATTTACCTTTTGCATTCGCGTACGAACCAGCTACTCTGCTCAAGATGAATACTAATAATCAATATAAATCATAAGTTTTTTTAAATAATTAATTAATAATATAATTTTTTTTAATATTTATGTGGATGTTTACCATATTTAAGTGCAACCAGGCTACTTATAAGATGATGTATTCCACGCATCTTTGGACTTCATCTCATTGAAAACATTTTAGAAGAGTTTGCTCGGACTTTAAAAATCATTTTTTTCATTTTTGAAATATAGCCTCTTTCTTAACTCTCTCGACACCATAACAATATATACTTTTTCATGAAAACATGATTACCCTAATTTAATTGGTAAATAAGTACTATCCATTTCTTTTTTAAACATGATTACCCTAATTTAATTGGTAAATAAGTACTATCCATTTCTTTTTTATGTTTTTGTTCGAGAAAAGCCCAAGCAAAGAAGGTTATGTATTCATCCATTGCTTTTTCTTTTTCTTTCTTTGCTTTTGGTCTTTTTAAAAGGAAAAGCTTGCGTTGGACACATTGGATTGACTTGTCCAGTATCCAGTGTACTACCATTAACCTAATCTACCTATTCTCAATATATTTAGTATTCTCGATATCGATATCGATATATTTAGTCACCATTCAATTTCTTTCTATTAGCCAATTTCCACTCTTAATATCCATGGATGCCTTCCTTCTCCTATTCAATATCCAATTTCCACTGAGACTAGACATAAAACATTGCCCCTGCTTCAACTCCACACCTGCTCTCAAACCTTACGAAATAAAAATAACAGTGGAAATCTAATTATGATAAGCTATAAACCCTCAATGTCCATTGCCAGGATCACTAGAATTATAAAAGAATAATTGATTGGGACTCATGGTGAACGTCAATTACTAAAAATCCTCCGAAAAGGGGGAGTTGTTTCGTTTTGTGGGTTTGAGTTTAGGCATGCCACCTTTGTACTAGCGAGCTCGCCATCTTTCGTGGAAATTTAATGGAGTAATTAATGACGGGCATACTACTCCAACTAAAAGGGGGAGTTGTTTCTTTTTGTGGGTTTGAGTTTAGGCACGTCACCTTTGTAAATTTATTGCATTAATTATTAAAGGCACGTCACCTGTGGTCAAAATTTATTGAATTAATTAATTAAAGGCACACACCATGGCTTATGTTTAAGTGCGCCCGCCCTAAGATGGATACGGTATCTCGCTGGTGGTTTAGAAATAAAATTAGACATATAAACAGATTTGAGATTTAATGCAGTGTAAATATATTAAAAAATAAGGTTTAATAATATATTAAAAAATAAAAATAAAATGTATTTATTAAATTAAAAAAGAAATAGAATAATAAATAGTATGGAGAGTGTAAACACAATAATATTATTATTAAAAATTAAATATTTAAATTTGATAAATATTATTTTAAGAAAATATAATATTAAAAATTCATAAAATTTTCTAAAAAAATATTTTCTAGGTGATATGTTTTTGAGAAAATTATAATAATTTAATTTACTGAGAATATGTTATAGAAATTTAAATAAAGTTATATGTATAAATAGTTACAACAATATACGTGATTAATTTTGTTACTTTATTTTAGGTTTATGTTTATCTATAATTTAAATAATTAAAAGATTAAGATTATTATTTAAAAGATTAAGATTTTGAATCACAAAACATCAACAATATGTTAACTAGGGTTAGCTTCATAGTTTTAATTTAAATCAATTTCTCAAAAATTAACATTGATAACTACACAACCATAAAAGTTGGAATTTAAAGAATTCCACATAGACTCACACAAGGGATGGAGGAAGAAGTGTTGCTCCATTTCAGTTTTCAGTTTTTAATCAAATTTATTTACTAGATGACAATTTATAACTAAGTGTAATTGAGAAAATTATCTCTTTATTCAAGATGCAAAATCATAAGTTTCCACATATTAACACATGAAACTAACCCACAAAATTCAAATGACAAGCACACTAAGAGACCTACTTAAAATAACCATCAACATTGAATAAATAATACTTGATGGTTGTTTAACATAAATGTACATCCAAAAGAGAATTTTAATGAATAGCAATTTTATTTTTAGTAATAGCAGTGCATCATACTTTGATATTTAATATTGTGAAGATAAGTACAATAAATTTATTCAAGATGCAAAAGCTTACTTCAAAATGAATGAATTTTTACCATTAACATATTTATTAACTTATTAACTCGAAATAATTCAAATGACAAGTTCACTAAGACACTTAATTTAAGTATAAGCTCACGTTTGCACTAACCATCAAAAGTGAATAAATAATAGTTGATGGCTGCTTAACATAATTGTATATCCAAAGGGAATTTTAATGATGAACAATTTTATATTTAGTGATTCATATGTCTGTGAAATGAATCATGTTATTGATTCATAAATGTTTCATATTGTCTTAGTTCCATAGAGTTTATATGTGAAGAAACCATGTGTATGATGAAACATAAAATTTATTTATACAAATGTATATGGATGCCATAAAAAATATCATTTAAAAATATAATAAAATAGAAAACAATATTATTATATTTTTATTTATAGTTGAAGTATTATTTACAAAATGCCAACTAATTATGAGTAAGACATTCATCTCCAATTAAAATTTTCATCTCCTTATCATTTGGCATTCCTTCATTTCTAATCAGATTTTCACTAAGTAATAAACTTACTTTGTTATAATTCCACTTTCACATGTGCTGCCTTATATAGAACTTTCTTAAATATGAAATTCTATAGTCATTACACGGGAGCACTAACAAGAGAAATCCTTGACGGTAAGATTTATGATATTACCGCTTTAATATTATTATTGGCTTCATAAATTAGGTTTTCATACAAATGTTAAACATTATCGCCATACAACTGCACTAATGAAGCTACAGGGGAAGTAGCATCATAGGCCTGCAACATGTACCGCGTTAAAGTCTATT
Organism: Picea glauca; assembly: GCA_000966675.3. NCBI lineage: Eukaryota > Viridiplantae > Streptophyta > Pinopsida > Pinales > Pinaceae > Picea > Picea glauca. Next base: position 714,535 of record JZKD02S1433775.1, read on the forward strand.
TGGTGTTGGGCTCTCTACTAATTCTTTAAGCATTGATTGGATGTTACACTTGGAATTTTCTATTTAACAAACGTCATTGTTGATCCCAGTGAAACGAAGATCATAGTCTTCGGTCAATTGTTTCAATTGGAACCCATTGCATTAAACTTTAAAGTTCACAATTCAAATACATTTTTCACTGTTTGTAATTAACAATGATGAAACCACAATCATCATATCCCCCAGTAAAAAACGCTTCATGTTTGGGTGTCAGCAGACCTTTTGGACGCAATTTTATGGTGAGCAAATATACCATCCTCTTATTAGTTTGAAACAAGAAGGAAGGCAACAAATGACAATATATTCAGACTTTAACAGTTTGTCATGGCAGATATGTTATTAATTTGATAACTTTTCTCTGTAGTCTGCGATTTCAGAGGTATTTCCCTTGTTGGTTGCTTGCAAATTTATTGTTATAGATTAACCAAGGTTTGAATTTTTACTCATATTTGTGCTTTTCACTTCATAAATGTTTAGATTTAGCGGTACTCCGCATATTAAATCCTCGAGGAAATTTAAGGCGTAGTTTTTACCTAACGTTATACCAACGGAAATGCTAGGGTTTTGAGTTGGTTGAATTTAAAGGATTGCGAGTTTCGGAGGTACCTGATTTGTTGGTTGACTGCAAAATTATTATCCACATAGATTTACCAAAGTTCAAATTTTGAGCCGAAGATTCTTTCTTTCTTTTTCTTTTTTCGCTTCATAATTCTCTAGATTCGAATGGATGGTGTCTACCCTAATATCCACATAGATTTGTTTTTCAGTTGTTGTTGCTTGCATGTGGTGTTAAAACTTAATCTCCCTTATCCATGTGCAGTCATGTGATGGCAAGCTGGAGGAAAATGAAGCAAGAAAGTATTTCCAGCAGCTTATTGACCCAATAGGATATTGTCATAGCAGGGGTATTTACCACAGAGATTTGAAGGTATATATATGCAGTGAAAACCACATATCATTGGAGTATGATGATTCTTAGTTCTACCCGTTTTATATGACGTAAACATTATTTATTGAATCTAAATGATCAACCCAAAAACATTCTGCTAGATTCAAAGGGAAACATGAAGATATCTGACTTCGGCCTCAGTGCTCTGCCTCAACAACTGAGGGTATGTCTGCAATTACATTTGGAAAATGGAAATAATGCAATAATTGTTGAAAGGGATCTCTGATATCATCTGTGAACCTAGAATTCCAGGCAGATGGGTTATTGCATACTACTTGTGGAAGCCCCAATTACATGGCAAGTGAGGTAACAACTTATCCGTGAGTTTATACTACAAATCCAGAGTTAATCAGAGTTGCAATTGATATTTGGGTTGTTAAATGGTTGTCTGACTCAGCTGATGTCTGACAGAGGATACGATGGTGCCACTGCTGATATTTGGTCTTGCATTGTCATACTCTTTGTTCTTTTACGTGGCACGTGAGGTAACAACTTATCCGGGAGTTTATACTACAAATCCAGAGTTAATCAGAGTTGCAATTGGTATTTGGGTTGTTAAATGGTTGTCTGACTCAGGTGATGGCTGACAGAGGATACGATGGTGCCACTGCTGATCTTTGGTCTTGCATTGTCATACTCTTTGTTCTTTTGACGGGCTGGTTTTCATTTGAAAACATAAATCTTGCAGTGTTGGCAACTGGTTTAAAATTTTTACTAGATTAGTCATAATCTCACATTGAGTTAACACAATGTCATGTACAGATCTTCAAAAGCGATTTCAAGTGTCCAAATTGGCTTTCTGTTGGTGCTCACAAATTGATCAAAAGAATATTTGATCCCAATCTAAAGACCATAGGTGAAAACCATGCGTTAGAGGTATCCGTTAAAACCATTCGTAATAGTAATATAGTTATAACTAAGGTCCATGTCATACCAATATGGAATAACTCTATTACCTGTGACAATGGAGAGAGTGGCCAGCTGTTGGGTAATTCCATCAGTGGTCAAATCATTGATGGAGTATTTAGTGCAAGCCTTTACAAACCAAAACATTATCTAGAGGACCTGGACACGCCACGTAAAACTCGAAGCTTCCTTCAAATATGATTATGGAATTTGTGTCAGAAATAACATTTCTCCCAGAGTCAATTTATGCGTTGGATATTCCTCCATTTAATTTCCATTTGCTTCACTTCGGAAATGGTTGGGTTCAGTTGCAACTTGCTCACGTCTGGCTATTATTAAAAGGATTTTGTTGGCCTGTCGACACTTTAGGGGCGGGTCAAGGGGCGGTCTGCCATACACATTTTTGTGGAGGTGAGACCAAATTTCAACGTCAACATAACCTGTATGTGAAGCGAAGGAGATTTGGGTTGGCATTCTAGGATCTTCTGCAAGCAAAATCATTTCAAATCTAATGGGGTTGTAAGGTCATTTTTATGCTTTGGGATTTAACATGCATGGGTCCAACAACAATCCTAGTCACCACAAAACAATCTGCATCCATAATTGCACTTTCTTCAACAACCATTTAGTAGTAGTGCACATAATTGCACTGTCATCAACAACCATTTAGCAATAGTGCATAGGTCTAAGTAATTTTTCAGAAGATCTGGATGAGTGGTTGTCAATTGGAAATCTTGTTTTAATTGGTGCACACTTTAAATGAAGTTATACTAATGTTGGGATGATTTTTTTTTATCAATTTTAATATGAAAGTTTAAAAAAAAATGATAAAAGAGTAAAAAAATTAAGTTATTAATTATTTTATTTTCTATAGATAGAATTTGTTATATTTATAGATAAAATTAAGACGTCTATTCTTTTATATTTATATTATATTTAGGAATATTATAGTTCTATTCAACTTATTGTTCATTATACATTTTGAATAACAAACAACCCTCAATTATTATCTTTTGATAAAAAATATTCATTACTTATGCATTTAGTTATATTGAGTTTCATGATAGGTGATACTAAGGTCTGGTGAAAGACAACCCTTATGTTCATATAATTAATCTTCAAATGAACACACATAAAAGAGGAGGGCACATTCTCTTATTTTTTAAAGTCTAATTCATGAGGATAGGACAGTGAAAAAATTGTTTGGTTTATGCTGAAATATAATTTGTAAGTACACATATATATTTGTACTTTGCATTATTATATTTATTATCTAATATTATATTTATTATTATATTTATATTATATTTATGAATATTATAGTTTCATTTAGCTTACGGTTCATTATACATTTTGAATAACAAACAATCCTCAATTATTATCTTTTGACAAAAAATATACATTTTGAATAACAAACAACCCTCAATTATTATCTTTTGTACAAAAAAATATTCATTACTTGTGCATTTAGTTATATTAAGTTTCATTGTTCAACATGTATTTCTCAACTAACTTGGGGTTGCCATGGAACCCTTGTTATAATAATTTTATATTTTAAACTTAATATATTATTATAATTATATTTTAGATTTGATATTATATGTCCCTTGTCCCACAAACAAGGGTTTCATATAATAAATCAAAATCTTTTATCAAAATCAAATAATAATAAATCATAATAAATTAAAATCTTGTTTAACTTTCTTTTTATATAATATTTAATTATCTCACTTAATTTTAAATAATTAAATTATATTTTAAACATACAATAAAAGTTTATTTTTTTAAATAATATATCATTTTATATTTTGTAAATATATCTTATAATTATTATAATAATTATATTTAAAAATTTTGAGTTTATATTTTAATAATATGATATTTTTAGGGAATGAAAATGGAGTGATGCTCAATATTTATAGGAACTTTCATAAGACTTCTTGTTTTTAATTCATAATACTCAACAACTACAACTAACCCATTAAGTTGTCTTCATAATGTAATATAATATAAGTAATGGGTGGAGGGTTAGGGTTATAAGTTATAGTGATATGAGTGTAATGGGTTATATGGGTGGAGGGTTAGGTGATATGAGTGTAGTGGGTTATATGGGTGGAGGGTTAGGGTTATAAGTTATAGTTGTAAGTGGTTAGTGTTGGGTTGGGGTTTATATGGATTTAGGATTATAAGGGTTGGGGGTTAAGGCAAGGGGCTTATATTGGTAAGGGATAAATGGGTTAGGGGTTATGCCTCAAGGGTTAAGGTTGTAAGTGTTAAGGGTTATGAGTTACATGTATTACAGGTTATAAGAGTTAGCAATTATTGTTTGCAAGGAATAAATATTACAATTAATAAGGTTTAAGGGTTATAATGGTTATGAGGTCTAGGGTTTATAGGTTCATATATTATGAGTCACAAGTGACAATTTAAAGAGTTAGCAGCGATGTGGTAAAAGGTATAGAAGATACATGGGTTATATGGGTTAAGAGAAAAGGGTTATATCAATACGGGTTAAAGGGGTTCATGTTTATGGTTTAAGGGTTAAGGTCATAAGTGTTAAGGGTTAGGTGTTATAGGAGTTAGTAATTATGGTTTGGAATGGATAATTATTAGGAGTAATAATTTGTAAGTGTTACCATCGTTATAGGATTTAGGGTTTATAAGATTATGGATTATGAGTTATAGGTGAAAACTTATAGAGTTTAATAGAGATGTGTTTTAAGATTATAGAGACTATATGTGTTATATGGGTTAAGACTTAGGGGTGATAAGTGTAGGGAGTAAGGTGTTATAAGGATTAGTCGTTATGAATTTTAAGGTGTAAATATTATTGAATTTATGTTTTATAGGGGATATATGTGATACAATAGTTAGTGTCAAGGGTTAGGAATCACAGACTATAAAGCGTTAGACATTATAGGAGTTAAAATAGAGGTTATGCATGATATTTGTTAGATGAGCTAGTGATTATATGGTTAAGGGTTATAAAATTGAGAGGTTAAGTATTAGATGTTATCGAAGTTAAGGGTTAAATGAATTGAAGGGTCTGCGTGTTTTACATATTAAGGGATATAAGAGTTAGTAGTTGTAGGTGGAATGACATATATAAGATAGGATTTTCAAATTTTAAGTGTTATGAGTCTTAAATATTAGGGGCCATAAGGTTTAAGGAATGAAAAGGGTTAGGGATTATAGGCATTAGGGGATATAAATTGTATTGCTTATATTATGGGACATTGTGGTTGGGGATAATAATATTTAAATGGATTAGATATTAGGGTTTGGGTGGGACATATTATAAAGGTTAAGGGTTATACTATTATGGAATAAGGGATTATAGGGGTTAAGGGTCATATGTAAATTTGGTGAATGTTATATATGTACCAAAGATTAGGTGTTATATGTTTATTAAGGTTGGTTGTCATTGATGTCAACCCTTGAAGAAAGCCTCGCAGGACAAAGGTTTGGGTAATGGACCCAATATTGTTTGATGTAAATATGACTCATTATTGTCTTATCTTGGTTGATAAGAAGTAAATATGGATGAACTCGAAATTGGTCCCCTTATGGTGAAAGCCCTCATGAGAAGACGCTTTGTGGAGTAAGAGAACCCATGCTTAATTATGGAACAATGAGTTGAAGGACAATGAATTTGCAAGGAAAAATATCCTAAATGGATAGTGCTTTCCATGCCATTTTCGGTGGTATGTGGAATGTCACATAACTCCTCACGGTTAGAGAGTTATGACCATATGAAGCCGGAGAACCCTCATGAGTCTTATAGAAGCCCCCAAGAGTCAAAGTTCTTTGCAAAAAGAAATTATTTTAAATGAAGAAGCCCTAAAATAAGGAATGTGTAAGGCTACATGAAGATATAAATAAGAAACAAATCTCACTCATAAAAACACACTTGTACATATTGTATATCTATTTTCTTGTGTAAAGCTTCTTGTAAATACTTGTGGATACATTTGAAGTGGTGAATGTCTGAGGTAGCATGAAGGGTTGACAACAAAATTCTCGGATTCACAGAAAACCCTATTTTCTGAGGCATACGCGGGTTGTCTGTGTATAGGGTGCGTATACATTGAAGGTATACGTGGGCTGGTTGTGTATATGTAAAGAACCTCCCATTTTGTTATGACAACAAGCCTCACACAACAAGTGCAATTTTTTTTTTGTGTGTGTGTATGTAGGAAGATAATAATGAAATTATACTCAACATTGCAACACAACGATGAACACAACGCATGCAACTCACGCCACAACAAACATAACGACCTAACATAAAATCACATCAAGCACCTGGAAGCAATGTATGACATTCAACCGATGAAGAATACAAATGACTACCTACCCATCCTACCCTATAATGGTTAGGACCTCCAAGACACATAAGAAACGCTCAAGCCCAGGTTCCCATTGATTTTGACCATTTAAGGTCTCAAGGCTGACGACTATTCTGAGGAATAAGGAGGTGTCTACATCCCGCCCGACACAAGCAAACCAAGCCTACTAAGCTAAGGACAATCATCCTAACAATTGCACGCACCCAAAATTAATTACACAAGTAACTAGAACCCTTACAGTGAGCAACCAAGCACATTAAATGTTTGCAAAACCAAGTAAAACATTAATTAAAATGAACAACAACACTCTCAATGCGAAGCGCAAGCTAAAAACAACTTTGTCAACAATCCAACCATCAATCAAGGCTAAAAGGTCAATATCTATGATTTAAATTGGCGTTAATTATAGATCAATTAACCAGTCTAAATTTCATTAGTCAATGAGTTACCAATCGAACTTAACATGAATTACGACTCAATTTAGCGTGTCTGAATTACCAATTAGGTGATATCTATAAATCCAACTAACATCAATTACATATCTAAATTAGCAAGTCTAAAATTTGCAATCTAGTCTTTACTCACCATACAAATTTCAATATTTATTACAACCTAAATGGACAATTCTATCTTAATTGGAATCCCCATCCAACTAGCCATAAACTTGAATAACAACATTAACATTCTTAAAGTGGAATGCTACCATTAGCACTTATAAAAAATTAAATATCAACATGTAGTCTAGCTATATTGATTGAACTAACAATGCTAGCAGTCTACTATCATAGAGAAGGGAACTGCTAACTATTAACAGTGCTGTAGTGATTTAACAAGGTGATTATCATGGCAATTACATGACAATTAATATAGCATTAACAAGGTACTTTACATGATTGTTTTCATAATAAGTAATATAGCAATAACAAGGCATTTAACTTTCTAGTTAACATACAATTAACATAACATTAACAAGGCAATTTGTATGACTGTTAGCATAACCATTCATAGCGCAATAACCAGATGATTTATATAACTGTTAACTATTTAAATCGTTGTGGCATTTAATCAATAGAAGGAATATGCTGACCAATAACATTGTTGTAGCAATTGTTCTGGCAATTAATAAGGCAAAAATGTAGCATTTCATATTGCAATTAACATGGTCTATAACAGAAAAAGGAGGCTACTAACCATTAACATTGGTGCAACAATTATTCTAGTAATTAATAAGGCAACAAAATAACATTTATTATTGCAGTTAACATGATAATCAACATGGCCAGTAACATTGATGTGGTAATTAAAGCTTGGCAGAGAGAACACTGGGTATGCATTCAATGTGAAGGAGGATGAAAGGGAAAAACAAAACTGTAGAAGGACCAACTCGTGGTCAGTCAACAACAAATCAAGCAATGATTAAGGCAAGTCGTGGTCAATTAAGATAGCAACACAGTCAATTTCTAATTATCAAAAACATGGTCACTCCAGCAAGTAAAGTTGTGATTTAAATGGATAAAATCATGGGTGATTTCTACAGCAACACAGTCAACTTCTGATTATAAAAAATGTGGTCATTCCGACAAGTAAAGTTGTGATTTAAATGGATAAAATCGTGGATGATTTCTACAACAACAAAATCAACTTCTAGTTATTAAAAATGTGGTCATTCAAGAAAGTAAATTTGTGGTTTAAATGGATAAAATCGTGGATGATTTTAGCATGCAACACAGTCCGTTTTTAATTTCCAAATCGTGGTCTTTCACAGTAGGAAATTTGATGAATTGAAAAGCAAAAGCGTGGGCATTAATAGGAATCAAATGGAAGCAAAATTTTAAAGCAAAACACAGTCTTCATCAAGGGAAAAATCACCCCAAAGGTAAAACGAAATGCAAACAAGAATAATTCCTCTTTTCCATCACCAGAATACAAAATAAAAATGCAGACGAGAAATCATTTCATTTTTCATTGCTAGAATACCCAATGTAAAATGCAGAGATGAATTCATTTCATTTCTCATTGCCAGAATACCCAAAATAAAAATGCAGAACATAAATCATTTCATTTTTCATTGCCAGAATACCCAATGTAAAATGCAGAGATGAATTCATTTCGTTTTTTATTGCCAGAATACCCAATGTAAAATGCAGAGATGACTTCATTTCATTTCTCTTTGCCAGAATACCCAAAATAAAAATGCAAACCAAAAATCATTTCATTTTTCATTGCCAGAATACCCCAATACAACGTAGACAATAGTAAGAGAATGCAATGATCCAATGGGAAGGGTCATGGAATGATTGAAGGGGTTCTATCAGTCAAGGCATAGAGAAAACCAACCAGGACATAAGATAATCCACACGCAGAGGTCATTTCCAAATGGCGGAATCAACAACCAACCAGGGACAAACATCAAGGGTAGACGACTAACAGGTTCATCCTTCTCTCATCATCCTCGCATAGAAAAGCAAGGCGTTGAGATCCATAGGTATTTTAACGCTAAGGCGACGAACGTAGATCAGGCTCCTGACCGACTACTCAGGTGAGGACTAGTGAGCTAGGGATGAAGGCTAAACAACCACGAATGTCATAATCAACACAACAAGGTGGTCAAGACGCGCGAGGAAATGAAGCCATGGGAGTTGATCTATCATTGAGCTAGGCTACAAAAATTTCATAAAACCATCTAGATAATCAGTTCACTCACCCAAGTAAAAATGCAGATTCAAGCATAAGTTCTAAAACGATTTACCATACAAAACGAAGAAAGCGTATCATTGCCTGTTCAGAGTGGACGTCCCACGTGATCATTACAACTCCCACGTGCCGACCGATGAGACTACACCGGTACCTCCCAGCCAATGCTAGGGGTACTCTTCTTCCCCCTTAGCCCCCCGAGCGACAAAGGGGTCACACACTCACTATCCAGAAATTTTGACTAGCTCACGGCTCGCTTCGCAAGGCATAGCTACCACTCCTCACCGAGTTGGGTATCCCAACTCCCACAAGTTAAGTCAGTCAAGTAGATATTTCTACAGCGTAACGTTACGCAAACATAAGAGATCCAACTTCCATCTCCTCCCTTCATTATATAGAGTTTCGTGGTTCCTTAGTTTCCAAAAATCTTGTTTAGTTAAGTTTTTAAAATTTAATTCCTAAAAATTCCTCCCCGTACAAGTGTCACCCATCTCCTTCATTTCTCCATAAATTAATTTCTTTAATTAATTAATTATCTTTATTTCCCTCACCCACCTAGAGTTACTCCTAGAATCACTCCTAGGTGTCCCCAAATTTTCTTACAAGTTTTAATGACTTTCCCCACCATTAAATTGATAGTTCAATTTAAATTAGAAAGCTCTTAAATGGTAGATACTTTACTGAGTTTGACTTTCTGCTTTTTCCCTTAAGTTCTATTTTTCCCTTTTTATGTTTACCTCTTTTCCTAGTTTCCTAATATTTTAGATTTTCCCTCTTTCCCCTTTTTAATTAGAAGTTAAAAAGGAAGGTGTGGAAATTAACCCTTTTTTCCTTTTCTCATTTAATTAGTATATTTTAAATTATCAAAAAAATAAAATAATTAATTCCTTTTTAATTTTTTTAATTTTATTCCAACATTTTTTTTTCTTGAATAAATTAAATTTCTAACTCCCTCTGTGTTACAAGATTTAAC
>JZKD02S1433775.1:726959-748794 GCA_000966675.3 Picea glauca
AGATACAGTGACAGGTTATAGATCTATGTGAAATAAGTTACCGAGGGCTAAAAAATTTCAAGTGAAAGGAAAACCTAGCTTTTGAAGGCATACACGACCTTCATAACAAATAAGGTGCATACATACATGGGCTACATCACTACCGATCACGTATCTGTCATATTTTTGTAGATACATGTTCAATTTAGGTACGGTTTGATTACATGGTAGTTGTACAGATTGGATACAGAGTAGTGGTATAGGTTGATACAGTTGTACAATAGTATATCTCACAGTGACAGGTTGACAGTGGTTCCATCATTCTACTTCTACTTTAGGGCAGTTGGATGGGGCAACAATAGGTGGTTGTAGCTACCTTCTGGTTGTATTCGAAGAACATAGGGTGTTGTAGCCTCCTTCTGGTTGTAGACAAAGAATTGGGGAGTTGTGGCTTCCCTCAGGTTGTATCCTGAGAAACCAGCGGGTTGTAGCCTCCTTCCAGTTGCAACTAGAAAACAAAGGAAGTTGGTGCTTCCAATGAATGTAATTCTTCAATACATATAAGAAAAAACATTGCATGGTTTTCTCTCGATTTGGGTTTCCATGTAAAACACTGGTGTACTGTGTATGTATGTGATTGTTTATTTCTTATTGCTCATTATTGGATAATAATTCTACATTGATATAACATTTGAAGAAAAATGATTATAATTACTCTATTACTAATTCACCCCCCCCTCTCGGAAATCCAACAATTGGTATCAGAGCAGGTTCCTTCAGAAATCAGTTTAACCATTGAAAGGTAGATCATGGAGAGTACCAACTCGTATAAAAATGGAATAACAGAGTTTGATGGACAAAAGTATGCTTTTTGGAGCATAAGGATGAAGACATATATACACGCATAGGGATTTCAAGTTTGGCAATCAATTGTAGATGGATACACAACACCAACAGTTACACCAACAAATGACAAAGCAGTGAAACTTGGTGAGAATAATTCCAAAGCCAAAAAATGCAGTTTTGAATGGTCTCAGTGATACGGTATTCACCAAAGTTGCACATTGTAAATCTGTTAAAGAGATTTGGAACAAGCTTCAAAATGTTTATGAAGGAGATTAAAAACTCAAAGCAACAAAGCTTCAAACTTACAAAGGTCAGTTCTAACAACTAAGAATGAAAGAATATGGAGATATCACAACCTACTTCTTACGATTCGATGAAACAATGAATGCAATCATAGGATTGGGAGAAGAAATCAAAGAATCTATAATTGTTCAAAAGGTACTAAGATCTCTTCCTATGAGATTTAGCCCTAAGATATCAACAATAGAAGAAAGATTGGATCTAAACTCAATAAGCATGGGTGAACAACATGGAATCTTCAGAACATATGAGATGAGAATTGAACAGGAAAATCCAGATGTAAAAGTAGTAACCTTCAAAGCATCAAAAATATCAAAGAAAAGGAAAAAGGAACAAGAAGAATATGGCAGTAGCAATGACGTCTCAGAAGATGGTGAAGAAGTGGTCAACTTCGTCAAAAGACTGAACAAGGGAACCAACAGTAGGTATAGAGTTAAGATTCCTTTAATTTGTTCTAATTGTGATGGTATTGGTCATTTTGCTAAGAAATGTCCTCATAAGAAAAAGAGAAATGATGAAGGTTACTCAAAAGGAAACACACATATAAAGGAAAAATAAATACAAAGAAAGATTTCAAGAAAAGCTTATGCATCAAAGAAGACATCTCATTATCTGATGAAGATGAAGTCAGTAACAGTGAGATAGGAAGAGTTCTATTCATGACAGCAAAAGACTCTGACAAAGAAGACTCTGAAGAAGAATATGAAGAAGTCGAAGAAGAAATTGAAGAGGGAGAAGTTGACTTTGGAGAAGAATTAATGTGTGCCATAGAAGTTATCAAAAGGGAAAAGAACAAGAACAAGAAACTACAAGAAGAACTAGACAAAAAGGAAGACACTCAAGAACTAGAAAAAATGATCACAGAATTGAAATTTCAAATAGAAGAAGATAAAAGAATTGAAAAAGCACTCGAATAACAGCTAGAAGAAAAGGACATGATCATCGAAAACTTGGAAGCAGAGATTGTCATATTAAGAAAGGATATTCAAAAGAAAAATATGAATAATAACTCAAAAGTTTTGGATGACATTATCATCAGTCAAAAATCTCATCCTGACAAGTCTAAACTTGGATACAATCAGACAGAAAAGGGATTAAGATCCAAAACAACAGAGAAAGAAAGAAATCCAAAAAGCTATGTAGAAACAATCAAAGGGGTCAGGAAGATATACAAGGAAGATTACAGGGTCACTCCTCCACCTAGACTATTCATATTTCAAAATCAACAATAGACAGATAGGCCTCAAGAAGAAGAAGGATTCATAAGAGCACCTCCTTTCAGAATATCTTCAATTTTAAGGTATCAAACTATATTTTTTGGTTTATGTTATGCATGTAATAATTTTGGATATAAAGTTGTAAATTGCAGAGCTAACAACAGGAACAATAACAACTTTGAGAGTCATACACAAAGGGGTTATTCAAGAAGACCTAGTGAAACACAAAGAAGAATTTACAATAGGTTTTAATCCTTGAGCACTGAAGTGGAATGTTACAAATGAAACAACTTTGGACACATGGTCAAAAATTACAGAATGACAGTCCCTCCTAAAGAACCTCAACAGAATAACAACAGTCACAGAAAAGAACCTCAAAAAATGACATGGATAAGAAAGCAGGATCAATATAGCAATGAAGAATGCACAATCACTCTACAAGATAAGCAGAAGAAACACGGTTGTTACATTGACAATGGGTGTTCAAAACACATGACATGTGATAAAGACAAATTTCTTACATTACGAAAGGAAAGAAATGGATTAGTCTTCTTCGGAAATGATAATTCATCCAAAATCATTAGAGAATGCACAGTCTGAATTGGGAACAAGAATGAAAAGGCACAAAAATTTCTAATGGTAGAATATATGAAACATAATCTTCTAAGTGTGAGACAAATGTGTGACCAAGGTCATAAAGTTACTTTCGATTCGCAAAAGTGTGAGATAATAAAAGAAGGTTAAGGGAAATTGGTCGATACAGTTGCAAGAACTTCAAACAACATATATGTATTAAGTGAAATTGGAAATGAAAAGTGTTTTCTAGGAAAGGAAGATGAAAGTTGGCTATCGCACATAAGAAGCAACAAAAGAGAAATAGTCAGAGAAATGCCCCAGATCACGAAACCAACCAACAATTTATGCAAGCATTGTCAACAAGGAAATCAAACAAACACCAGGTTCAAATCAAATGAATATTCAACAACAAGACCACTGGAAATTATTCACATTGATCTAGTTGGACTAACTACAACAAAGGTCTTAAAAGGTGAGAGATATTTTATGTTATTAGTTGATGATTATACAAGACTGACTATAGTTTGCTTTCTCAAGAACAAGTCAGAATCTTTTGAAAACTTCAAGATCTATAAGGAAATGGTTGAAAATGATATGGATTAAAGAATCAAATGCTTGAGATCTGATAATGGAGGAGAGTTCACTTCAAAGGAATTTATGGACTACAGCAACAATCATGGAATAAAAAGACAATTCTATGTTGCTAGGACACCTCAACATAATGGAGTTGTTGAAAGAAAGAATAGGACAGTACAGGAAATGGCTCGAACAATGATAATGGATTCCAAATTGACAGATATAATTTGGACACGGGCAGTGCATACAACAGTTCACATTCAAAACAGAGTAATGCTCAGAAACAACACTGATAAAACTCCCTATGATCTATGGAAAGGAAGATCAGTAAATGTGAAGCACTTCAAAGTTTTTGGAAGCAAATGTTACATCAAAAGAGAAGATGGCAGAATTGGAAAGTTTGACTCTCATGTGGAAAAATGAATACTTGTTGGTTACTCAAGTACAAGGAAATCATACAAGTGTTACAATATAAGATGAAACAAAGTTGTGGAAAGCATCAATGTAACACTTGATAAAACAGGAAGATCAGAATCAAAGAAACAAGAAAACAAATCAATGGAACAAGTTTTCGAAGAAGAAGATGAAAAAGAAGTAGAAGAGGAAGATGAAGAGAATCCGACAGAATCAGAAGAGCAAGTTCAACAAGTGTTTCCAAAGACACCCAGTAAACGAGTACAGAAGAATCATCCTTCATATCAAATTATTGGGAACAGAGATGCAAGAGTTGAGACTAGAAGAAAAATCTGTTCACTAGAACAAACACACCTGAAACTCTTATCTACAATTGAACCAAACTATTTTGAAGAAGCTAACAAGGATGAATTTTGAAATAAGGCCATGGATGAAGAATTTGATCAAATAGACAAAAATGACACTTGGGAATTGGTTCGAAGACCAAAGAATAAGAATTTGATTAGAAAAAAATGGGTTTTCAGGAATAAATTGAATGAAGATGGATAGGTGATAAGGAACAAAGCTAGATTGGTATGTAAAGGATATGCACAGATTGAAGGAATTGACTTTGAGGAGACATTTGCCCCAGTTGCCAGAATGGAAGCAATCCATTTTCTTTTAGCTTATGCATGCTCTAAAAATGTTAAAGTATATCAGATGGATGTAAAATCATCTTTTTTTGAATGGATAACTTGAACAAGAAGTTTACATTGAACAACCAGAAGGATTTCAGTTGTTAGAGAACACAGATTATGTGAGTAAATTAAAGAAGGCCCTGTATGGTCTAAAAAAGGCTCCTAGAGCATGGTACTCTAGACTGGATAAGTATCTGGAGCAGGTAGGGTTCAGAAAAGGAAGTGCATACAACAACCTCTACATCAAGTTAATTCAAGGTAATATTTTATTAATTGAAGTTTATGTCGATGATATTATTTTTGGTAGTGATGATGACAGGTTAAGCCAAAAATTTGCAAAAGGTATGAAAAATGAATTTGAAATGTCATTACTTGGAGAACTATCCTTATTTATGGGACTTCAGATACGTCAAAGAAATGGAGGAATTTTTATTTCTCAAACCAAGTATATCAGAGAAATGCTAAAGAAGTTTGGAATGGAAGATTGCAAACCAATTATCACTCCCATGCAAACCAGTTGCAAGTTGAGCAAAGATGATGATTCAAAGTATATAGATCAGAGGTAATATAGGTCAATTATTGGTAGCCTACTATATGTGACATCATCTAGACCAGATGTAATGCAGGAAGTTGGAAAAGTGGCATGATTTCAAGCAGCACCAAAGGAATCACATGTATTAGCAGTGAAGAGGATTTTCATATATCTCAAAGGAACATACGAGTTTGGATTATGGTATCCAAAAGGAAAGTATATATCACTTATTGCCTACACAGATGTAGATTGGGAAGGTTTTATTGATGACTGACGAAGCACTAGTGGAGCAACATTCTACTTCAGTGAGTGTTTAGTATCATGGCTAAGAAAGAAACAATCATCAGTATATTTATCTATAGCCGAGGCCGAGTATATTGTATCATCATCATGTTGTACACGGGTTCTTTGGATGAAACAAACTCTAACAGATATACAGGTTCAGTATGATGATCCCATTCTTATCTATTTTGATAATACAAGAGCCATCAATATCTCGAAAAACTCGGTGATGCACTCCAAGACGAAGCACATTCCAATCAAGTATAATTTTCTACGGGAGCAGGTTGCAGAAAAGAATATCAGAGTTGAGTATGTGGGCACAAAAGAACAAGTGGAAGATATCTTTACAAAACCACTTCCATGGGAAGCCTTTGAATATCTTTGCTAAAGACTTGGAGTTATTTCTACTCCAAAATGAATTCTTTTTGAATGCTTTTTAAATGCTTATATTATATGTCTTAGATTTACACGAGGAAGCACCTTAAGAGGAAAATTCAGTTAGGGGGAGTAGCCCTGGATGGAAAGATACCTTTGCCATTAATGACAAAGGGGGGGACTTTTATCAAATGCATAGGACAAAGGCATGGTTCCAGGGGGAGATCAGATGCAGAGGACATAGGCATGGTTCCAGGGGGAGAAGATTTATCGAATGCATAGGACAGAGGCATGGTTCTAGGGGGAGCATATTTATCAGATGCAGAGGACAGAGGCATGGTTCCAGAGGGAGAATGAGTGATATGATTTCAGTATTTCATCAGAGTCTTTCCATCAATTCCAAAGTTGGATATTGTTGATTAAGGTTGGTTTTCATTGATGTCAGCCCTTGAAGAAATCCCCACAGCACAAAGGTTTGGGTAATGGACCCAAGATTGTTTGATGTAAAGATGACTCATTATTGTCTTATCTTGGTTGATAAGAAGTAAATATGGATCAACTGCAAAGTTGTCCCCTTATGGTGAAATCCCTCATGGGAAGATGCTTTGTGGAGTAAGAGAACCCATGCTTAGTTCTAGAATAATGAGTTGAAGGATAGTGAATTTGTCAGGGAAAATATCCTAGATGGATAGTGTTTGTCATGCCATTTCCGGTGGTATGTGGAACGTCACATAACTCCTCATGGTTAGAGAGTTATGACCATATGAAGTTGGAGAACCCTCATGAGTCTTATAGAATTCCCCAAGAGTCAAAGTTCATTGCAAAAAGAAATTATTTTAAATGAAGAATCCCTAAAATAAGGAAAGTGTAAGGCTACATAAAGATATAAATAAGGGACAAAGATCACTCATAAAAACACACTTGTACATATTGTATATCTATTTTCTTCTGTAAAGCTTCTTGTAAATACTTGCGGATACATCTAAAGTGGTGAAAGTCTGAGGTAGCATGAAGGGTTGACAGTGAAATTCTTGGATTCATAGAAAACCCTATTTTCTGAGGCATACGCGGGCTGTCTGTGTATAGGGTGTGTATACATTGAAGGTATATGTGGGATGGTTGTGTATAGGGTGAGTATGTATGCAAGATGACTGTGTATAGGGTGAGTACATGTTGATAAAGCCATGGAACTTGAGAAGATGAAGCTGCATAGGCTCTATATTCTGAGATCAAGCTCCTAAGAAGGTCTAGAGTTCTCAGATACATCAGATCCATCCATTGGTTCAAAAGGTATGTCTTATTTATATGAACAGTTGGATTTTGATGTATGCATGAGGAATGGCAATGGAGATTTGAGGATTCTCCCTAGAGATACCAATGGCTACATGGGATCTTTTGTATAAGTCAGATTTACAGATATGCAATGCTAGTATATTTATCATTGATACTTCTTGTTGGGGCACATATTGTATTTCTTGGCATATGGCTAAGATTTTTTATGGTACATGGTTGAGATCTTGTATTTATTGATGTGTTGAGAAATTGAATGTTAGAAAGGTGTTGATGACTAAGATCATGTGAGGGATATTATACTTGTTCATGATTACAGATAACTATATGGCACATGAATAGAGAGAGACATACTTTCCTTGAGTATAGGTTATGTATGAGGATGCATGCATAGTATACAGTTGCAGTCTGGATACAGTGACAAGTTACAGATCTATGTGAATGAAGTTACAGAGGGTCAAAAGTTTTCAAGTGAAAGGAAACCCTAGTTTCAGAAGGCATACACGGGCTGCATAACAGATAGGTCACATACATACGTGGGCTACATCACTGCAAGTCACATATCTGTTGTATTTTTGTAGATACATGTTCAGTTTAGGTATGGTTTGATTACAGGACAGTTGTACAAATTTGATACAGGGCAGTGGTACAGGTTGATATAGTTTTACGTCAGTATATCTCACAGTGAGAGGTTGACAGTGGTTCCATCATTCTACTTCTACTTCAGGGTGGTTAGACAGGGCAAGGATAGGTGGTTGTATCCACCTTCCAGTTGTAGCCAGAGAACATAGGGGGTTGTAACCTCCTTCTGGTTGTATCTAGAGAATTGGGGAGTTGGAGCTTCCCTCAAGTTGTAGCCTGAGAAACTAGGGGGTTGGAGCCTTCTTCCAGTTGCAGCTGGAAAACAAAGGAAGTTGGTTCTTCCAATGAATGTAATTCTTCAAGACATATAAGAAAAAACATTCCATGGTTTTCTCCCGATTTGGGTTTCCACGTAAAACATTGGTGTGCTCTGTATGTGTGTAATTGTTTATTTCTCATTGCTCGTTATTGGATAATGATTCTACACTGATATAACGTTTGAAGAAAAGAGATTATAATTACACTATTACTGATTCACCCCCCTCTCAGTAATCCAACATTATTATACTTAGACATCAAGGGTTGTAGTTAGAAGTTATAGGTGTTATAGGTTATGGGTTAATGGTACATAACAATGGGAAATAGGGGTTATATTTATTAGGTGTTATAGGTTATATAAAGGGATATGAAGGATAATGATTATGGTTGTAAGGGTTGGGTGTTTGTAATAAGGTCTAAGGATCAGGGTTACAAGGGATAGTGGTTATGGTTTAAGAGTTATGTATTAGGAGTAATAATTGTTAAGGGTTAGAGATATAGATTGATATGTAGTAGGGGTGTTATCTTATATGGAATAAAAAAACATGTTATAGGATTAAATTGGTTGTATGGGTTTGTACATAGAGGATATAAGATTGGGGTTAGGGATATGGGGCTATTGTGGCTAGGATACAATGATTTTAGTGGTTAGTCATTATAGGGTCTTCATGTTGTAGGAGTTAGTGGAAATATTAGGGGTTTTAGGTGATATGTATTATCACAATTCAAAGATTAAGGATCATCTGGATTAAGGTTTGTAATGGATAAGAGTTTTAAGGATTAAGGGTTATGGAATATAGGTATTATGGGATAAGGGTTAGGTGTTAATAGTCATATGGCTTATGTAATTAGAGGTTATAGAGGTTATGCAGTTTATTATTAATTAAAAGGGTTAGAAATCAATATTTTTTTGCATGGTTCTTAGTGTTTAAATGAGTTAGGAGTTAATTTAGTTTATAGGCATAATTAGGGTAAAAATTGTTATCAATGTTGGCGGTGAGAGGTTTTATGAGTTACAAAGTATAGAGGTAAAGGGTTAGAGGTGATAAAAATTATATTGGTTATTGGTTACTAGTGATAGGGGTAACATTGGATTATATCAGTAGAGGTGTGGCTGAGGCACATAGTCGTGCAAGGAGTGCACAGGCTGAGGAAGGAATTGAAATTCTTCAATCCCACAGAGTGGTTGGATAATCTCTATTGCGAGGAGTGCACATATTTAACATCATGGATAACTGGAGGTTATCATAGAGCCATGCTAAGTGTGTGCGCAAGGATTCTTTGAATACATAAGCCATCAAAGAAACCTAAGCTCAGGAGGGTTAGAACCTTCGAATATCTCAGAGGGAGGCAGAGATTAGAGTCGCACGAACTCTAAGTTCAGATAGGTTGACGTCTTGAGAATTTTCAAAAATTTCATTGTAGCTCGAGTGAACGGTGGAGCACTTCCAAGGGAGAGTGCTGAAAACACGAGAGTCATCCGATTTTGATAAGCCATGAGGAGGTTAAGTGGAGGTTCTTCTGGCATGTAATACTCACAGGATATCTGAGTCATTGATCCAGTAGGATCAAGGTCATCAGTTGAGTTTGGGAGTTTGGGATTCATGGTATTAGGGAGCAAGGTTGAGCCTTGTCTTTCAAAACCTTGATACGCAAAATCAGGGTTAGATTTGAGCCATTGATTAATGTGCTCTGTGAACCTTTCGGGAAATTTGGCACCAGAGGAAAGGCGCACACATCATTTTAGAATCCCTGAAAAGGAGAATGTCGACAAGTAGCCAGGTCCGTCGGTTTGTGGTAGATCTAGATCGTTGGATCTGGGTCACTGGCTTTCGGTAGTCCGAGTTTTGAAAGGAAAGGGAAAACACTATTCGCAGATTTCCCGAATTGCGAAACCTCGGGAGAAATTTAAAGGTTGGGACCCAATCCTCAGCAGAGGGTCATGCCAACTGCATTGAAGGAAGGGCTAGCCTTTTCTAGGCCCTATATGGGTTTCAGGGTTTCAAAGGTGGAGGTGTTGATTCAATTCACATCAACATCCCCAAAACTGTGAAGTGCGAAGGGCCAATAGAGTTGGGCCCGCAGTCATATCGCGAGGTTGTATTGGGAGAGGACCTGTGCCTAGCACCTCTTTTTGCAGGCATGGTTCTGTTGAAGGCCCATTGGTTATATGTTGCAAGGGTTGCAGCAAGGACCCGAGGGCCACTTCGGCTCAAGGAGAACAACAGATCCGTGACGGGGAGGTCAGTTGGACCCCTTGGGGTAGGGGGTCTACATCAGAGGTTTTATGAGTTACAAAGTATATAGGTAAAGGGTTAGAGGTGATAAACATTATATTGGTTATTGGTTACTAGTGATAGGGGTTATACATGTTTGGGGTATAAGGGTTATATGTATTATAGGAGTTTTAGAATATATTGTTTAAGGTTTATGGTCATAATTGTTAAGGGTTGTGGGTTATAAGGATTAGGGGTAATAAGCGTCACTAATTATGGTTTGGATAATTATTTGGAGTAATAATATTTAAGTGTAACAATCGTTATATGGTTTAGGGTTGATAAGCTAATGTATTATGAGTTATAGGTGAAAACTTACAAAGTTTAGTAGAAATGTGTTATAAGAGTAAAGAGGCTATATGTGTCATATGGGTTAAGACTTAGGATTGATAAGTGTAGGGAGTAAAGGGTTATAAGTATCAACCATTATGAATTTTAAGGTATAAGGTTATACAATTTATGGTTTCTATAGGATAAAATTGATATAATAGTTAGTGTCAAGGGTTAGGAATCACGAGATATAAATAATTAGACATTCTAGGAGTTATAATAAAGGTTGTGGATGATAGAGGTTATATGGGTTGGTGATTATATGGTTAAGCGTTATATAATTTAGAGTCTAAGTATTATATGTTATCAGAGTTAAGGGTTAAATGAATTAAATGGATTGAGTGTTATACAGATCAAGGGATATAGGAGTTAGCAGTGGTAGTTGGAATGACATACATATGATAGGATTTATAGATGTTAAGTGTTATGGGTCTGAAATATTAGGGTCCATAGGGTTTCATGAATGAAAAATGTTAGGGATTATAAGCATTAAGGCATATTAAATTTATTTCTTATATTATGGGCCATTATGGTTGGGGTTGATAAAATTTAAATGGATTGGATGTTACGGGTTGGGTGGGAAACATTCTAGAGGTTGCGGGTTATATTGTTATAGAATAAGGGATTTTAGGGTTACGGGTCATATGTAAAATGGTTGAAGGTTATATATGTATTAAATATTAGGTTTTATAAGTGTTTGAAATCAAGGGTTAAAGTTACAAGTTATAGGTGTTATGGGTTATGGATTCATGGTGATAAGCATTAGAGTTTGAATAGATTAAAGGTTATATTAATGGTTGATATGGGTTATTGATACATAACTATGGGAAAGAGGAGTTATATGGATTAGGTGTTATAGCTTACATAAATGGATATGAGGGATCATTATTATGGTTGTAAGGGTTAGATGTTAGAAATAATAAGTCCTAAGGATAAGGGTTACAAGGGATAATGGTTATGGTTTAAAAGTTATGTATTCAAAGTAATAAGGTTTAAGGGATATATATATATATTGATATGTATTAGGGGCATTATCTTATATGGATTAAGAATGACATTTTATATGAATAAATTAGTTCTATGGGTTTGTACACAAAGGATATAATGTTGGAGTTTGGTATAATGAATTATTGTTGTTAGGCTACAATGGTTTTAGGATTTAGACATTATAAGGTCATCATGTTATCATGTTATAGGAGTTATTGGTTATATTATGAGTTTTAGGTGATATGTATTATCAGAATTCAAAGATCATGGATCCTATGGCTTAATTTTTTCAATGGTTAAGTGTTACACAGCTTAGGGGTTAAGGAATTTAGGAATTATGGGATAAGGGTTAGATGCTAATAGTTATATAGGATAGGTATTTATGGGTTATAGGGGTTATGCATTTTATTACTAATTAAAAGAGTTAACAATCGAAGTTTATTTTGCATAGTTATTAGTGTTTAAATGAGTTAGGAGTTAATTGAGTTTATAGGTGTAATTAGGGATAAAATGGTTATTTAGGTTGGTGGTGAAAGGTTTTATGAGTTAGAGAGTATATAGGTAAACGTTTAGAGGTGATAAACATTACATGGGTTACTTGGGTTACTAGTGATAGGGGTTATACAAGTTTGGGGTATAAGGGTTATACAAATTATAGGATTTTTAGAATATATGGTTTATAATGGATAAGATTAAGAAGCAATGGGTTTTAAGGGATAAGGAATATAGGTGTAAAGGTTAAAATGGTTATTTAGGTTTGTGGTGAAAGGTTTTATGGGTTAGTGTAACGAACCTCCTCGTTACGAGGACAAACCTCATATAACAAGTGCAATTTTTCTTTTCTTTTTTTTCTTAAAAGTGTGTGCGTGCGTGTACAAGAGAAACAACACATTTGACTCTGTGTCGCCACCTGACGATGAACAAGAAGCCAACCATGACGAACAAAAAAATATGACATAAGATGCAAAATAAGTAACTGCATGCATTTAACAACGATCAGTCGATAATAAGTAAGACTGACTACTCGCCTGTCCTACCCTGCAATGGTTAGGACCTCCAAGACACATAAGCAACGCTCAAGCCCAGGTTCCCATCGATTTTAACCATTAAAGGTCTCAGGGCTAGCGACTGTTCTGAGGAACATGGAGGTGTCTACATCCTGCCCCACACAAGCAGACCAAGCAATTGAAGATTACAACCAAGTAAAACAATGATTAAACAAGGACTACAATCTATACTAGTATTAAGGCCATTCCATCACACAACTTTAGATCATAATTTGTCGTCAAGGTACCCTATAAATTAATCATTCAAGGACCTTAATGTGTAAGTCTATTCTCGACTGGATTAACATTTAACCCAATAATTAATCAAATTTTAATCAAGAATAATCAATAGTTAAAGTTTTCATCTAAAGTGAACCTTAACATTTAAATTATAGTTAACGTAATACTCTAACATCAACTAACTCATTCATTAATTATAAATAAAAATGAATTGTTATGATTTATCATCTAAGCAAAAACTAACATTAATCTCTAATTATAAAGCCATAAATGGCGCAACATTCTAAAATCATTAACTAAATCCAATTTTAATCCAGAATAATGAATGGTTAAAAATTATCAATTAAGGTGAAATTTAACATTTAATTTATAATTAACGCAATATTCCAAATCAATTAACTCATTCATTGATTAAAGGGATTAGTTATGTTATCATTTAAGGCAAGAATTTGACCTTAATCTATAATTATAATGCCATAATTTCGCAACATTCTAAATCATTAAACTCAATCAAAATTTAATCAAGAATGATGAATAGTTAAAAACTATCATTTAAGCAATATTCTAAAATCGTTAAAAGCCAACAATATTCACCATTTAAAATCTAAAAATATAAATTCTGTCTAATAAGCAATATTCGTCTAAAATCTAAAATCCAAAAATCTAGAATCCTTCTAAAAAGAAATTGTGCATCTAAAATTTAAAATCCACCATTTAAGCAATACTCTAACATCGTCTAAAGCAAGCATTATAAATTTACATGGATATCACGCCATAAATGGAGTAAGCCTGAATAACCTAAAGGCGATGAGTAATTAATGAAAACAATGTGGCAATGAAAACATGTCACCCCACAGTCAGAGGTACAAGAACTAAATCGACGTTGTCCTCCTGAAAGGCTCATCACTGTCTAGGACTGGGAAGGGAGAAGAAACAAGGCATTAGGATTCAGTAACTGGATATCAAGTAAGCGAAGATGTGGCATTTAAAAAGGTAAGGCACCTGAATTTGTTGTTTTTTTTTTTTTTGAAAACTGGAAACTTTGGAGAAGGCCCACGCCAGGTAAGAAGCCACCAACGATTGAAAAGGGGCAATAACACTGAGCCAGATCATGAATGCAAAAGAGGTTCACTGTTAGAAGGGTAAGGAAGGGGAGGGCATGGGCAACAGGCCACGGTTTCAAGGAAAATCAAGTCCCCAAAGAAAATTTCACCACGCAGCAGATAACAAAGAGCCGTAATCAAAGGCCAACTCGCCAGAATAAATTAAGTGCCATGAAAAAGGGAAATCGCAAGGGTAAAAGGCATGTTTACAAAGAGTTAATAATGCACAATAATGCAGATAGATTATTGCCAAATATCATAAAAATATTAAACGTACTTGTACCCAACAATTAAATCACATTTCTGGGAAAAAGAAGGGTAATTCTGTAGTTACCAGATTTAACAAATATTAATGAATGGTTTGTGGGTCCTAAATACGTTCAACCAAAAAAAAATTATACTTGCAATCCATCAGTATGAGCACGCAAGTGAAGGTGTGAAAGATGCCTAGGTATCCAAGGTATCCGACATTTGGTGTTTTGGGTAGAAAAACACAAGCAAACTAGGGAACTAAATGTGTTTTACCGGTGGATTTATTCTCTTGTCAACTCAGAAAAGTCACGTTGTCCGTGAACAAGATTGATAATAAAGAAGGGAGTTGACAGTAGTTAAAAATAATGGATCACTGTCTTGATATACTACTATTGTTCTTTAATTCATGCACTATACATACTGCAATTTCTGATAACTATGATACAGGTTTCAAGGTGATGGAACACAGTCCTGCTAATTAAAGCGAATTAAAAATGTCGGTACACTTGCTATCAATCCAAATGATTTTTTTTTTTTTTTCTTAAATAAAAACTTTGGTGGTACATCTATGACTTGTAGTCCCCAAAAGACTAACAACAGAGCCGATCGGATAAAATCCACAATGCTTTAATGATTCTTTCCAACCGTGGCATCTACAATCTAGGAAAGGCTGTCTAACTATGGCGTTCATAAAATACATGAAGCAATGCAGCTAACACATAAAATATTCACTGGAGCACTATCAATCAAACATAAGGGTAAGGTCTGAGATCCTTGGCTAAGGCTTCCAACTAGTAGATCCACAACTTTTACACAGTAACACAGTAAAATTTTTCACTAAAATTATGTTACTTTTATCTACAACAGCAAGGAATTACAAACCAGGATGAATCGCCATTGGCATTTAAAATTTGAATTCGCCATTTAGAATGAAACCTACAGTTTTCATTAAATCTATAAATCACTGCCATACCAGTGAAGAAAAACACAAATTCGTAATTGAATTAAGAAGTTCAGACTCACCAATTGAAACATAAATTATGGATTCGTCGTTGAAATATAAACTCTGAAATTGTCATTTAAAAGTAAATCGCTGAAAGATCCTGATTATAAAATCGCCATTGCAATATCTAACCAGCGAGGTACGAGTTCGCTTATATCAATGCAGTAGCTCTCAGGGTACGCTAATTAATTGCTTTCATAAAGTAAATCGCTGCTATAACACACTAAGGATTTAATGCGACTATACCACAACCAAGAATATACAACCATGAAGAGTAACGCAAGAGCATAGGGATCCCAACCAAGGATCAGTAAAACCCAACCAGAATGCAGACCACAAAATATTTAAGCAATCAATGAATGGGAAGGGGCTCAAGACAAAATTATTCCATTTACAATACACATACAGATCAAGCCTAAGTTACTAATGCATTCTATTTTACAAAATGACGAGCGTACCATTGCCTTTTTTCCCACCTCGAATGATGTCCCTTCTCAATGCCGCTCCCACTCGTTGATCATCGAGACCTCACTGGTACCTCCCAGCCAATGCTAGGGGTACTCTGCTTCCGCCTTAGCCCCATGAGCCCTAAAGGGGCCAGACACTATCCAGATGGTACGTCTAGCTTCCTAGCTCGCCTCGCAAGGTTGAGCTACCATTCCTATCCGAACTGGGATATCCCAACTCCTCACAAGTAAATCAGTCAAGTCACTAATCCGACAGCGTAACGTTATGCTAACAGTCGATCCCCTTTCTTCCTCCTCCTTCCTCTCTTTTATAGAGTTTTAGAGCTTCATACTTTCCCCAAATTTCATTTACTTTAAGTTTTAATAAAATCTTGTAAAAATTCTCTTTCATACAAGTGTCATTCATCCTCCACGTTTCTCCATTAACTATTTTATTTAATTTATTAAATTGTCTTATTTCCCTCACCCACCTAGACTTACTCCTATTAACTATTTTATTTAATTTATTAAATTGTCTTATTTCCCTCACCCACCTAGACTTACTCCTATTTTTACTCCTAGATATCCCTAAATTCATTTACAGGTTTTAAATACTTTCCCTAAAAATGATGTTGCTAATTTAGTTCAAATTAGAAGGTTCTTTAATGCCGATTCTTTACTAAGTTGACCTCTCTTTTTACCATAAGTTCCCTTCTTTCCCTTATTATGTTTCCTCCACTCCTTAGTTTCCTATTTTTTATTATTCCCTTCTTTACCCTTTTTATTAGAGCCAAAAATGGAAGTTGTGCAAATTAACCTCTTTTCCTTTTTATTAGGAATTTAACATCTTTGACACCTTCACAAGTTAAACAATTAAATTTTTCTTTACAATTATAAATACACTGATTTGAATTAAATTCTTACTCTCTTCATTTTACCCCAAAATTTTTATGAAGACTAAAACTATTACTTGAGTGGTTTTTAGTTTAAATTTTTATTTTTATTTTTATAGGGTCTTTTTCTTAAGGTTAGACAAAATTTAACCCTAGATAAGTTTCAGACTTAGGACTTAGATTCTAAACTGGGTGACATTTATTTAGGGAACTTGTTTAAGAATGTCTTAATGTGTTAAAAGTATTAAGGCCATCTAGGTTTGTTCCTTCATCAATATCAACGCGATGTGCCCTTCAGGATGCACCACGTACTCCAAGGGTGCCACTCACCTTGTTTGTTTCCTTTGTGAGACATGGCCTTTAGGATGCACCATGTGCTCCAAGGGTGTCACTCGCCCCTTGACTAATTGGTAGACATCAATAACCCCTGGAGTCAACACTCCGCCAGGTGAAATTGTAGGAGACTAAGGGCTTCTAACGAATAAGGCCCCCACCTTATTGCGCGCCCTTTAGAATCATCACGAGTGACTGTTGCAGTCTGCCCTTGAGGAATCGTGGGTCCTCTAGAACTAGGTAATCGTTAACCTACGGTTCGGGCCACGGTGAGAGTGCTAGTAGGCTGTGGTAGGGCTGCTATCCACACCTCTCCCTCAACCTCTCTGGTAGTCATGTGTGGTCCCTTTACTCCATATGTGAGTTTGGTCGGCAAGCTATCATCAGCCTGCCTCATCAACAATCATGTCATAACATGTTCACATCATATCATCAAATCAAATGTACTAAAATCATAGTAAAACAGTCAAACCCCAATAGCACACACCCTGACTCGATCTAGAGTCCAAGGGGTTCTGTCGATGCCTCAGCATCCTCAAGGTCCAAAACCTTGCACACTCAGTAAAACTGAGTCAATAGCACCTGTCTATGTCACTGCAGTAAAAAATCATGTCATCTATCATAACACATCATATTCAAGGAAAAAAGTTTTAATATCATAATAGTCCAGATCACTTGTGAGCAAGTGTCCTCAAATAATAAGTTTTCTCAATGTGTTAGAGAGGTATGTTACATACACCCCCTCTTGGTCTAAACTTCGTCTCGAAGTTTCATGGTATAAATGACGAAATATATGTATCACAATATCATAAGTCAATCTGTAAAACAAAAATGAAAACTGTTGGCGCATATCATATGCATCCTCCCAGGTTGCCGAGTGTGGACTATAATTGTCCCACTGGACCTTGACCTGATCTACCGTTCGACGTCGTAACTATCGAATGCGATGATCTAAGATGTGGACCGACTTAGCCATGAGGGATCCCTCATTCGATACCTGGAAGGAACACATGTCAATCACATGTGTAGGATCACTAATATAATGTCTCAAAATAGATACATGAAAAACATCGTGCATACGTCTCAAAGAATCAGGCAAGGCTAGTCGATAGGCCATGTAATGTCCCGTTTTTCCTAGGCAGTCAAAATACCGTGGTGGTTTACACAGTTTCCTGTAAACCATTAGACGGATGAGCTGGGGAAACGATACTGGTAAAGTCACTTTCGAATTATAAAGTGAAACTTAGGAAAAGTGAGTTTATCATTAATAAGCCCCTCTTTGAGGGAATTTCTCTCCAATTAATAATTAAATGAATATTTTAATGGAGGAAAAGGAGAAGTGAAGGAATAAAAGGACGATTGAGGGGAAAAAGTGATTATTGACTATTCATTTGGAAAAATTGATTTTGGATTATAGCTCAGTGAGCAAACGAGGGTTTCAGCGGGAAACCCCTTCGGCACCTCGGATTCGGCAGTGAAACTATCTGCCCTAGCTGTGGAATCTCAGATTCGGCAGTGAAAATATCTTCCCTAGCCATGGAATTGGAGAATCCATTCAGGGTTCTCATTCGCAGATAATTGGTATTGTGATCCGAGGAGATTGGTCCGAGATTGTTTTCATTATCAGTCAGGAGAAGAGAATGGGCATTTTTCCCCTATCATGATTTGGTGGTTGATCATTTTCCAGAGCTGGACGCACCTCTTATTGTTTTTGAATGTTGCACTAGGATCAAAACGCTCCTTGACCAAAGCCTGGCTTCCTTGCTGGTCGGATTCCTTGCTGGATGAGCATTACATCATAAGGCAGCGTATTTCTGAGGATAGGGGGGCTGCCATTTCGTTTCATCAAACAGTAGAATCATAGCTGAATAACAATGCCTTTCCTGGACATGTCGTGTGGACAGATTGGGGTGTATTCCCTTGGCTGCGTGTGTGTGGAGGTTCTAGTCTCCCTGTAGCAGATTTATCTATGTTTCTGGAGCGTATTGCATTGATGGTCGTGTTTCCTCTCTCCTGGCACTGCGTGGTCATTTTGGATGCTGCGTGAAGGGTCAAGAATGGAGTGGCTTCTACGTGGACCATTGCTGGGTGGATTATTTTTCATGGGCGGATGATATAGTGCTTTGTTATGACTGCTGGAACGTCCCTTTCATTTGGTGATGCAATACACCTACAGATCCGTCCCCTTCACTCAATGCGTGTGGTCAATTTTGGCTCTTTCCAACGCTGTGTGTAATTGGAAATCTCAGACTCCATATAGCAGTCTTTGTCCACAATTTTGAGAGGTATTCTCCCCATTCTAGTTGCAATAAAACTCAGCCATTGTTATTTAATAAAATCAGCCTTGGATTTACTGCGGTTCATTAAAATGGGACTATTGTTATCATTATCTTTATGGGTTTGTTAATTGTCAAACAATGTATTATGCATCTTATTGGGGAGGAATAAGGAGTCAAAACCTATTAACAAATCAGTCAAAAGACAAGAAACAATACCAATGTCCAATTAATTTCACCTACAACCATACAAACGGAGACATGCCAAGTGTTTGACGAAAGTCCAACACCAAAACTAGAGGGGTTTTCCAACTTTTACAACTTAGAATATTTCAGTGGTATCAGAGCATGATCTTGGCCAGCTGTGGGCCACATTGATGACTGAAGAAGGGATGCAAAACATCACTTATAGGCATAGGAGGTACAAAAGCGTAGAGGGCAGGGAAGCAGAAATGGAGGACACTCCACGAAACAATGAAAATCTTCCAGATGATAGAGAATATGGATTGATCAGAGGGCTTATGAAAGCCTTACAGGACATTGCAGAGGGTCAAAGGGAGACCCAAGAGTTCATCGGTAAAATCACAGGTTATGCTCTAGGGAGAAGGCACGGTGAAGAAAAGGGGGAGAGAAGCCAGAGAGGGCAGATGGAAGAAGGGGGAAACACACACAGATCGCATGTTGAGGTGATCAACTCTAGGACCGGCCCACAGAACCACCCTCAGGACTACAACGAAATTCCTAGATCAACCATGCCCAAGTTCTTGGGACCATCGGAGACAGCCACATGAGGGCAGGTAGAGTAGGATGAGCCATTAGCAACATATTTTCAGGAGTATAAGGCCATGGATCCAGAACTGAGAGAAGCTATGACATCTGCTGAGTTTTGTAGCTTCAAGGGGAGAAACAGGCCGAGGTTCTTCAACAGGGGTCCCACGCAAAGTTACGAGCTACAACGCACAGTGGGAAATGATGCAGGAGCATCCGCAACATTCGGAATTCATCATATGAACCAGCGCGAGGAGGAAAAGAATTGTACAGCTGGACCAGCCAACAAACCTTTTCTCTTTTGATTTTGAATTTCACCTTGGTATTCGTTGCGCCGCCGTTTACTAAAGGCATTCAAAGCCAGGCGCATTGTATTATGTTATAGATAGGAAGGCAGTTAATACAATTAAGGATGGTAGATAGAAAGTAGCTGTAGATTAGACAGTCACCTTTCGAGAGGGAAAACGGAGTATAGACACCCTCCCTTGTATCATTGTAGATTTATTATTCATTCATACAGGAGTAAGAGAGAGCAGAGCAGAGAGCTTGTGAAGAAACCTCCATGTACAGTTATTGAATTAATAGGAAGAGTCCTGATTCAATTCCATGGACGCGTTTGACCTCTGTGTGTTGCTGATATTGTGCTTGTGTATGTTTGCTTCATTTTATTCTTATTTGTTATATGTTGCTTATGTGATTGCGTATCAGGTTAGAAACCTGAGAGAATGAGGTTCAATCATTTCTCTGCTTAGGCCAGGAGATTCCTGCATCGAGTGCAGTTGAATACCTCCGCATAGAGTGCGTCGAGGAGGCTAAGCAGTTGAACTTTTGTTCTCCGTTGTCCAGAGTGGGTTTGAGATATTCGAGCCGTGCAGGCGAGTGCAGGTCGAGTTCGAGTCTCAGTAGCAATTCTGAGAGAAGGAGGGATTTAGCCCTGATACGAGCGTGAGCGCACGGAACCCAGAAGACTTCAACACTTAGGGAAGTGATTGAAGATCGAGCACAGGGAGCAGGTTCTAGAATTCCTTGAAGGAGTTCGAACTAGCGAAAGCTCAGGAGGGATAACGCCTTGGTTCAGTTGCACCGGAGGAAGGTGGCGGAACCGAGATCTCTTCGTTGAGGAAGAGAATTGACGACTTGAATTCGTCTTGGAGAATCGCGAAGTCCCGAGGATCGTTGGATCTGGGAGAAGAGGCGAGGGGGTTAACCCTCAGGCAGTGAAAGAACCGTTGGCCATCGCATATCGGAGAACCGAGGTTCGTGAGTGCAAGAATCATATGCCCGTTGAAATCGCGAGTCGCGATTTCCCGACTCGATCAGAGCCGTTAATTATAACGGGGACAGGTGGCACGAATCCAGCGCGTCGGGGTTTCGGCATTCGGGGTTTCCAGCAGCAGGAGACTTTGGTATCGTGAATCCGCGATCCGCGAAGTCCCGAAGACTAAAGTGGCAGCGTGGGACCCGGAGGCATAGTGGAATCCACGTGGCATTGGATCGGGATTCGGGGTTCGGCGATTTGGGAAGCAAGGGAATTGGGTCGTCGCAGTTGGGATTTCCGATAGGAAAAATCCCGAGAGTGGGAAGGTTGACCTGTTGACCATTGAGAGTTGAAGAGCGTTGACTCTTCGGGCCCGGGTGAAGCAGAAGGGCCTGGTGGAGCGACCACCTGCTGTGGGAGCGGGGTTGCGTCAAGAGTGGTATCAGAGCCGGAATGGGAATTCCTTTGGTTCAGAAAGCAGAAGGAAGGAGATACACAATGCCGCCCAGAAGAGAGAGGCAGTCACCTGATCGCGAAGACAGGGGTGTGCGAAGAAGGGGTAGGCATGCAGGAAATCCAGCAGGAAATGCTGAGATGGAACGTCAGATTCGAGATCTCAGGGCGAGACTCGAGGATATGGAGACTACCCAAAGGCGTGGA
>JZKD02S1433775.1:753686-782390 GCA_000966675.3 Picea glauca
ATTAGTTCCAATCACCTTCTTTAAGAAGGAAATAGGAAAAACATGATGTAGCTTAGAATGATTGGGAAACTCTAACTGATAGGCCACCTGTCCCACACGCTTGAGAATGGTATAAAGTCCCGAGGATCATTGGATTTGGGAGAAGAGGCGAGGGGGTTAACCCTCAGGCAACAAAAGAACCATTGGCCATCGCATATCGGAGAACCGGGGTTCGTGAGTGCAAGAATCATATGCCCATTGAAATCGCGAGTCACGATTTCTCGACTCGATCAAAGCCGTTAATTATAACGGGGACAGGTGGCACGAATCCAGCGCTTCGGGGTTTCGGCATTCGGGGTTTCCAGCAGCAGGAGACTTTGGTATCGTGAATCTGCGATCCGCGAAGTCCCGAAGACTAAAGTGGCAGCGTGGGACCCGGAGGCATAGTGGAATCCACATGGCATTGGATCGGGATTCGGGGTTCGGCGATTTGGGAAGCAAGGGAATTGGGCCGTCGCAGTTGGGATTTCCGATAGGAAAAATCCCGAGAGTGGGAAGGTTGACCCGTTGACCATTGAGAGTTGAAGAGCGTTGACTCTTCGGGCCCGGGTGAAGCAGAAGGTCCTGGTGGAGCGACCGCCTGCTGTGGGAGTGGGGTTGCGTCAGGCAAGCTCACCCTACCCTACTTCGACGGGACGTCAAAGTGCACAGCACGAGCTTGGGTGCAAAAGCTCGACACATACTTCTAGGTGAACCCCATGGCAGAGACAGATGCCATTAAGTTGGCTACATTACACTTGGAGGGTGAGGCACATGATTGGTGGTACCACGGGATGACTACTCTGGGTCATGCCCACATTGTCACCTATGCTGAGTTTACAGGTAGACTGGTGCACCGATTTGACAGACGAGATCCAGAACTATCTTTTAGAGACTTGGCACAGTTGAAACAGACTGGGACGACATATGCATATATATCAGATTTTCAGAGGATATCAGTGATGGTCACTGATATCTCCGAGGCCCGTTTGGTGATGTTGTTCACAGAGGGGCTAGCCGAGTCACTCCGAGGATGGGTGAAGGCTTACAATCCTACTACGCTATAAGATGCAGTTAGCAGGGCAAGAGACTTACAGGAGTCCGTACCCAAGACCAAGTTCACCCCGAGGCCAGACTTCCCTATGAAGTTCGATGACAGGACACCACCACAGAGGGATGGTACAGAACATCAGCAGAGGGACTGGGTAGGACAGCCACAGAGGGATTGGACAGGCAGGAACAAGATGGATGATGCTACTAGGCAGGATCTCAGGAGGAGGAAGTTGTGTTTCAGTTGGTAGGAACCATGGGTACCAGGTCACAGGTGTGTAGGCAAGGACAAGGCACACTACCTAGAGGTGTTTTCCGATATCGGGGATGATGAGGAGGAAGAGGAACAGGGGTAGAAGGAGAATTCACCGACAACAGAGGTAGAGCAGGACTTGATGGAAACACGAGGGGTTATAGCATCACTCTCCGGCATACCCAGATTTCACATCTTCAGGATGAGGGGAGGAGTGCAGGGTCATCAAGTGACAGTTTTGGTCGATGGTGGGGCATCCCACAACTTTATAGACTCTTCATTAGTGGAATGAAAGAGCATTGCCTCTGAGTCTTTTGGGGGTTTCTAAGTGGTCATATCGGGGGAGAACACACTAGACTGCACCAGGTACATTCCACAGATGACATTGAACCTGGGAAACTACATGCTCACCGATGACTTCTACGTGGTCAAGATACCTGATACCAGTGTGGTGCTTTGAGTTAAGTGGCTATACTCCCTAGGGAGGTACTCCACTAACTATCAGACTATGGAGATGGAATTCCAGGATCAGGACAGCAAGAGAGTAGTTCTGCAAGGCATGAACACGTATCCTCCTAAGGTTGTAACTGCGAAGAAGATGGAGGCAGTGATGAGACCGGATGACATTGCACGAGTTGCAGAGTTTCATATTTCAATACAGAGGTCCAAGGGTGGGGAGCCCAATTGTCCGAGAGGGATGAATGACCTATTTCGGGTGTTTCGAGAGCATATTGTCTTTGGTGATGTACATCCAGGTAGGCCTCCAGACCGGGGATTCGAGGACATCAGTGAGTTAGAGGAGGGTACTCAAGCAGTGCTTACCACTTCATATAGGCACACCAGGGCCTATAGAGACAAGTTAGAGAGGCATCTCTAGGAGTGCGGAGTTCGCCAGGGGAATGAGGTGGAGCAAATACATCCAGCCAGATCATTACAGTCTTTTCACGATCAGCGGTGGGAAGGCATCCCCAAGGATTTCCTCAGCAGGTTACTGAAGGTGCAAGGGAAGGATTGCATCTATGTCATGGTGGATCAACTCGCCAAGCTTTCGCACTTCTCCACCATTTCTTTAGACTACTCAGCAGCGCAGGTGACCGAGTTATCTTTCAGGGAGATTTTCCGTTTGTATGGGTGGCCTAAAGCCATCGTCAGAGACAGGGTGGTTAGGGAGTACTGGGTAGAATGGAGGGATCTATTCATGGAGGATGCTACTTGGGAGAACAAGCAGGTGTTGAAGTTTCCAGGTTTGAAATTGCTTGAGGACAAGCAAATTTGGGCAGGGAGGACTGTAATGTCCTTTTTTTCCTAGGCAATCGGAATACCGTGGTGGTTTACACAGTTTCCCGTAAACCAGTAGATGGATGAGCTGGGGAAACGATACTGGTAAAGTCACTTTCGAATTATAAAGTGAAACTTAGGAAAAGTGAGTTTATCATTAATAAACCCCTCTTTGAGGGTATTTCTCTCCAATTAATAATTAAATGAATATTTTAATGGAGGAAAAGGACAAGTGAAGGAATAAAAGTATGATTGAGGGGAAAAAGTGATTATCGACTATTCATTTGGAAAAATTGATTTTGGAGTAGAGCTCAGTGAGCAAACGAGGGTTTCAGCGGGAAACCCCTTCGGCACCTCGGATTTGACAGTGAAACTATATACCCTTGCCGTGGAATCTCAGATTCAGCAGTGAAATTATCTTCCCTAGCCGTGGAATTGGAGAATCTGTTCAGGGTTCTCATTCGCAGATAATTGGTATTGTGATCCGAGGAGATTGGTCTGAGATTGTTTTCATTATCAGTCAGGAGAAGAGAATGGGCATTTTTCCCCTGGCACGATTTGGTGGTTGATCGTTTTTCGGAGCTGGGTGCACCTCTTATTGTTGTTGAATGTTGCACTAGGATCCAAACCCTCCTTGACCAAAGCGTGGCTTCCTTGTTGGTCGGATTCCTTGCTGGCTGAGAATTACATCATAAGGCAACGTATTTCTGAGGATCGCGGGGCTGCCATTTCGTCTCATCAAATAGTAGAATCATAGCTGAATAACAATGCCTTTCTTGGATAGGTCGTGTGGACAGATTGGGGTGTAATCCCTTGGTTGAATGTGTGTGGAGGTTCCATTCTCCCTATAGTAGATTTCTCTACGTTTCTGGAGCATATTGCATTGTTGGTCGTGTTTCCTCTCTCTTGGCGCTACGTGGTCGTTTTGGATGTTGCGTGAAGGGTCAAGAATGGACTGGCTGTTGCGTGGACCATTTCTAGGTGGCTTATTTTGCATGGGTAGATGATATAGTGCTATGTTATGAATGCTGGAGAATCCCTGTCATTTGGTGATGCAATACACCTACATATCCATCCCCTTCACTCAATGCATGTGGCCAATTTTGGCTCTTTCCAGCGTTGTGTGTAATTGGAAATCTCAGACTCCATATAGTAGTCTTTGTCCACAATTTTGAGAGGTATTTTCCCCATTCTGGTTGCAATAAAACTCAGCGACTGTTATTTAATAAAATCAGCCTTGGATTGACTGTCTCGGTTCATTAAAATGGGACTATTGTTATCATTATCTTTATGGGTTTGTTAATTGTCAAACAATGTATTATGCATCTTATTGGGGAGGAATAAGGAGTCAAAACCTATTAACAAATCAGTCAGTAGACAAGAAACAATACCACTGTCCAATTAATTTCACCTACAGCCATACAAACGGAGACATGCCAAGTGTTTGACGAAAGTCCAACACCAAAACTAGAGGGGTTTTCCAACTTTTACAACTTAGAATATTTCAGGCCATGGGCCCCTTTCTTTCCACAATCTCGAAAGGTCCCATGAACCTAGGAGAGAGTTTAGCTCCCTTCCCAAACTTGATCAAACTCTTAAGCGGTTTAACTTGTAAGAAGACTCGATCACCGACCTCATAACTACGGTCGACTCGGTGCGCATCGGCATAACTCTTTTGTTGATCCTGTGCTTCTTTAATCCTTTGTCTTATGGTTTTCATTTTCTCTTCCATTTCTTGGATCACTTCTGGTCCCACCAGGACCCTATCCTGAAGTCGATCCCAACTCAAAGGTGTCTGACATGGTCGCCCATAAAGAAACTCGAAAGGCGCCATCTTAATGGTGCTCTGGTAACTGTTGTTGTAAGTGAACTCCACTAATGGTAAGAATTCCTCCCAACGCTTTTGTTGGTCCATCATGTACATGTGAAACACGTCCTCCAAGGTTTGTTTCATTCATTCAGTCTGCCCATCAGTCTCTTGGTGATACATGGTACTAAAGTTAAGTTGGGTTCCCAAGGCCTCTTGGAAACTCGTCCAAAATCGTCTAGTAAACACCGATCCTTGATCAGATATAATCCTCTTAGGCATGCCATGCAACCTCACAATCTCACTGATGAAAACTCTATCAATGTCAGAGTGTCCACTACTACAAAAATTGAGTCATGTCTCCTTTCCTTCAGTGGAAATCCAACAATAAAATCCATCGAAATAACCTCCCATTTCGATTTCAGAATGGCATGTGGTTGAAGTAATCCTGCTGGGTGTCTATGTTCAACCTTTACCTACTGACACTCTAGACATATGGCTACATAGTTAACTATGTCAGCCTTCGTTCCCTTCCAGAAGAATAAGGGTTTAAGGTCTGCCCTCATCTTTGTGACTCTCGGGTGATCCATGTAAACTACTCTATGAGCCTCACTCAGGATCAACATCCTCAACTCGTCGTTTGGCGATACATAAATCCGACTTATAAACCTCAATAAACCATTGCTATCAAATGAAAATCCCTGAAATCGTGGTACCATCATTGTGTTTTGTCGGATAAATCCCTTGACCACCTTGTACCAGTCATCGTCACACTGTAAAGTGAGAATCTTCTCACGTAGATTCGTCTGAAGAGGCAACACCAAAAAGATGTGTGGTCTCCGACTCAAAGAATCCACCACTCGGTTCACTGTTCCCTTTATGTAAGTAATCTCAAATTCGTACTTGCTAAGCAATTCCGACCAACATTGTTGTCACGCGTTCAGGTCGCTTTGCGTAAAAATGTGTTGTAGTCAACAATGATCAGTCTTTAGTTCAAATTTTCATCCCACAAGGTAGTGTCTCCAAACGTTCAAGGCATATACAATGGCTAATAACTCCAAATGATGCATCGCGTATTTCTCCTCATGCCTTCTCAATTTCCTCGAAATGTAAGAAATCACTCGTCCGTCCTGCATCAAGACTCCGCCTAAACCTTCCTTGGATGCGTCTGTGCATACCAAGAAGTCTCCGTCCATGTCAGGGACCTTTAGTATCGGTGCTGTCGTCAACAACTCTTTAAGCCTCCAAAATGCCTCTGCACATTTCTCAGTCCAAACAAACTTCTTGTTTTTCTTCTGCAATTCTATGATCGGATTTTATCTCTTCGAAAATCCCTCGACAAACTATCGATAGTATCCTGCTAAACCCATAAAGCTATGCACTTCTGTGACATTCGTCGGTGCGGGCCATTCCATAAAAGCCTCAACCTTGGCTGGATCCATGGCGATGCCTTTGACGGATATGACATGCCCTAAGTAGTGAATCTTTGATTGATAAAAAGATCATTTGGACAATTTCCCATACAGTTTGTGCTCTCACAGACACTGTCGTACCAAGTGCAAGTTCTCGTCATGCTCCTCTGTTGTACGAGAGTAAATCAAAATATCATCAATGAACACTTGGACAAACTTGTCCAAGTACTCGCAGAACACCCCGTTCATGATACTCATAAATACTCCTAGGGAGTTTGTCAGTCCAAATGGTAAAACAGTAAACTCGTAATGTCAAAATCTTGTCTTAAAGGTAGTCTTAGGGACGTCATCCTCCTTGATCCATAGCTGGTGATATCCTAATCATAAATCGATCTTGGAGAACACCGTCGCACCCTTCATTTGATCAAACAGATCATCAATTCTCGGCAAGGGATACTGATTCTTGATCGTGGCCTTGTTCAGTTGATGGTAGTCAATGCAAAGCCTCCACGATCCGTGCTTCTTTCATATGAAAATAATCAGTGCACCCCACGGTGACACGCTAGGACGTATCAGTCCCAGGTCCAACAACTCCTTCAGTTTCATTTTCAACTCTTGTAACTCCAGGATCGACATCTGATAAGGTTTTCTTGCTATCAGTTTAGTCCCCGGTTTTAGGTCTATGGTAAACTCCAATTCCCTCTCTTGCGGCATCCTAGGTAACTCCTCTAGAAATACGTCCGCATACTCCTTCACCACCAGAAGGTGTTCTAGACCTTCTGCTACTCCCTTCTCATTTAATGCAAGGATCGCATACAGCTTGCACCCCTTGCGCATACTCTTTTGTACCTGTAAGGAAGAGATGAGCCTCAACGATACTCCCTGGTTCCATCCTACAATCACGCGTCTTTGTCCCTCGTCATTGACCAAGCTCAACCATTTTGTCTTACAGTTGAGTATCACCTCATGTGATTCCAACCAATCCATACCAATCTTGACATCATAAGATCCTAAGATTGTGATGTACAAGTTGGCCCTTGTGACAAACTCTCCTAAGTTAAAGGCACAACTCATAACCTTTCCTCCAACCTTCTGTTTGGCTCCCAAAGCCATCTCTATGAAGCTAAACTCATCCTGTTCGACTACCTTTACCTTAATCCTTTTTAGCACTGCACAAGAAATGATACTCTTGGTAGCATCAGGATCTATCAAAATACTAATGGTCTGGTCAGTGACAATACCTATCGTCTCGAGCACAGTCGAGTGATGCTCTACATGGCAGTTATTCACCACTGCATGATTATGATGGGCCTTGCCCATATCTCCCATGCTAGTGGGTCTGGCTGATCCAAACACTTTAGTCCTCTCCACAGGATAGTCGCGCTAGTAGTGTGGCTCCCCACACGTCCAACACCCCTTTCCTCAACCCAGTAGTCCTAGTACCCAAAGTAGAAGATGACGGCCCACCAGCCTGGAACCCTGGTTTGTTTTGCTGAACAGGCCTAAACTGTTTTTTCTATGGGCGATGTTGTTTCTCATGCTATGGTCCCCGATAAGGTGTCCTTTGTTGAGGCAACGGTCGTCGGGGTGTAGTGAAAGTGGATCCCCTCTGGAAGTCATGATATATCGTCATATATCTCGCTGGTATCTAGTGCTGCAGTGTTCGAGATGAACCCTGCCCTACTGGTATCACTAGAGTCCTGGTCTGACCTCCACTGATAAGCTCTTCCTTGGCTATGAGGGCCTTCTGGATGGCATCGTTTAAGGTTTGAGGGATCAAAATCCTAACCTTTGCACACAGGCTGTCATTAAGGCTAAACATGGACCTTTTGAACTTAAGTTTCTTCGTGTTAAGGTGTGGATCATACCGAAGCAGCTCCATAAAATGTGCCTCGTACTCGGGCACCGTATGACCTCCCTGTCGTAAGGCGTTGAACTCATTGAGTTGATGCTCAATGAATTCCTCTAAAAGGTACCTCTCTCGGAATCATTCCTCGAATAGTTCCCATGACATGTCTTCGATGGCCATGTTCAGTTGTGGTAGGAGCATCTTCCACCCTAGAAGGGCCCTCCCCTTTAGTTGAAAGACCGCTATGCGGACCTTCATGTTGGTGGTATAATTGCGAAGTGCAAAGCACATCGCCATGTTCTCCAACCATGCCTCAGTGGCTGCATCATCCGGGGCACCAAAGAACTCAGGAAATTTGACATTCTCGAGTTCATGATGAATGCTACTAGTAATGGCCAGTGCATGCAACAGAACCTCAGTGGGTGTCGATGCCCTGGCCTCATCTCTGTCCAAATGACTGATCAGTGCCTCGGACATGCGCTAAAAAGATCTCATCATCTCAACAACATCGCCAACTACTATCTGCTCCTATCCGAGAACCTTCTCATCTCCCTAGGGTTTAGACCCCTCAGGTGTGGATGCTACTGGACGCATCGCGCCCCCTCCCCTAGCACCCCGTCGTCTACCTCCACGACGTTCTCTAACCATGATTACCTTCATGCACATAATCATCTCAATTAGTAACAGTATAATTAAATCATGTCAATGAAAGATGTAGCGATCCTAAGTCGCGGGTCGAACTCACTCTGATACCATATGTAACGAACCTCCTCATTACGACGACAAACCTCATATAACAAGTGCAATTTATTTTTTATTTTTTTATTTTTTTCTTTTTGTTCTTAAAAGTGTGTTCACATGTGTACAAGGGAAACAACACATTTGACTCTGCGTCGCCACCCGACAACGAACAAGATGCCAACCATGACGAACACAACAAGACGACATAATATGCACAACAAGTAACTGCATGCATTTAACGATGATCAATCGACAATAAGTAAGACTGACTACCCGCCCGTCCTACCCTGCAATGGTTAGGACCTTTAAGACACATAAATAATGCTCAAGCCCAGGTTCCCATCGATTTTAACCATTTAAGGTCTCAGGGTTGGCGACTATTCTGAGGAACATGGAGGTGTCTACATCCCGCCCCACACAACCAGACCAAGCAATTGATGATTACAACCAAGTACAACAATGATTAAACAAGGACTACAATCTATACTAGTCTTAAGGCCATTCCATCGCGCAACTTTAGATCATAATTTGTCGTCAAGGTACCCTCTAAATTAATCATTCAAGGACCTTAATGTGTAAGTTTGTTCTCAAGTGGGTTAACATTTAACCCAATAATTAATCCAATTTTAATCAAGAATAATGAATAGTTAAAGTTTTCATTTAAAGCAAACCTTAACATTTAATTTATAGTTAACGTAATATTCTAACATCAACTAACTCATTCATTAATTATAAATAAAAGTGAGTTGTTATGATTTATCATATAAGCAAAAACTAACATTAATCTCTAATTATAAATCCATAAATGACGCAACATTCTAAAATCATTAACTCAATCCAATTTTAATCCAGAATAATGAATGGTTAAAAATTATCAATTAAGGATAAATTTAACATTTAATTTATAATTAACGCAATATTCCAAATCAATTAACTCATTCATTGATTAAAAGGATTAGTTATGATTTATCATTTAAGGCAAGAATTTGACCTTAATCTATAATTAGAATGCCATAATTTTGCAACATTCTAAATCATTAAACTCAATCAAAATTTAATCAAGCATGATGAATAATTAAAAACTATCATTTAAGCAATATTCTAAAATCTTCAAAATCCAGCAATATTCACCATTTAAAATCTAAAAATCTAAATTCCGTCTAATAAGCGATATTCGTCTAAAATCTAAAATCCAAAAATCTAGAATCCCTCTAAAAAGCAATGTGCATCTAAAATCTAAAATCCACCATTTAATATTACTCTAAAATCGTCTAAAGAAAGCATTAGAAATTTACATGGATATCACGCCATAAATGGATAAAGCATGAATAACCTAAAGGCGATGAGTAATTAATGAAGACAGTGTGGCAATGAAAACATGTCACCCCGCAGCTAGAGGTACAAGAACTAAATCAACACTGTCCTCCTGACAGGCTCAACACTGTCTAGGGCTGGGAAGGGAAAAGAAACAAGGAGTTAGGATTCAGTAACCAGATATCAAGTAAGCGAAGACATGGTGTTTAAAAAGGTAAGGCAATTGAAGTTGTTGATTTTTTTTTTTTGAAAACGAAAAACTTTGGAGAAGACACACGCTAGGTAAGAAGCCACCAATGGTTGAAAATGGGCAATAACGCTGAGCCAGATCATGAATGAAAAAGAGATTCACTGTCAGAAGAGTAAGGAAGGGGAGGTCGTGGGCAACAGGCCACAGTTTCAAGGAAAATCAAGTCCCGAAAGAAAATTTTTCCACGCAACAGAGAACAAAGAGCCGTAATCAAAGGCCAACTCGCCAGAATAAATTAAGTTCTAGGAAAAAGGGAAAACGCAGAGGTAAAAGGCATGTTTACACAGAGGTAATAATGTACAATAACACAGATAGATTATTTCCAAATATCATAAAAATATTAAACGTAATTACCCAACAATTAAATCACATTTCTAGGAAAAGAAGCGTAATTCTGTAGTTACTAGATTTAACAAATATTAATGAATGGTTTGTGGGTCCTAAATACGTTCATCCAAAAAAAAATTATACTTGCAATACATCAGTCTGAGCACGCAGGTCAAGGTGTGAAAGATGCCCAGGTAGCCAAGGTATCCGGTATCTAGTGTTTTGGGCAGAAAAACGCAGGCAAACCAGGGAACTAAACGTGTTTTACCGGTGGATTTATTCTCTTGTCAACTCAGAAAAGTCACATTGTCTGTGAACAAGATTGGTAATAAAGAAGGGAGTTGGCAATAGTTAAAAATAATGGATCATCGTCTCGATATACTACTGTTTTCCTTTAATTCATGCACTATACATAC
This sequence comes from Picea glauca, assembly GCA_000966675.3. Taxonomy (NCBI): domain Eukaryota; kingdom Viridiplantae; phylum Streptophyta; class Pinopsida; order Pinales; family Pinaceae; genus Picea; species Picea glauca. The sequence goes on from JZKD02S1433775.1 coordinate 764,402, forward strand.
TGCAACTTCTGACAACTATGATATGGGTTTCAAGGTGATGGAACACAGTCCTGCTAATTAAAGCAAATTAAAAATGTCGGTACACTTCTATCAATCCAAATGATATTTTTTTTTCTTAAATAAAAATGTTAGTGGTACATATACGACGTGCAATCCCCAAAAGACTAACAACAGAGCTGATCAGATAAAATCCACAATGCTTTAATGATTCCTTCCAATTGCGGCATCTACGATCTAGGAAAGGTTGTCTAACTATGGGGTTGACAAAATACATGAAGCAATGCACGCAACACACAAAATATTCACTAGAGAACTATCATTTAGAGATAAGGGTAAGGTCTGAGATCCTCGGCTAAGGCTTCCAACTAGTAGATCCATGGATTTTACATAGTAACACAGTAAAAATTTTCACTAAAATTATGTTACTTTCATCTAAAATAGAAAGGAATTACAACCTAGGATGAATCGCCATTGGCATTTAAAATGTGAATTCGCCATTTAAAATGAAACCTACAGTTTTCATTAAATTTATAAATCGTTGCCATACCAGCAAAGAAAAACACAAATTCACCATTGAATTAAGAAGTTCAAACTCACCAATTGAAACATAAATTATGGATTCGTCATTGAAATATAAACTCTTAAATTGTCATTTAAAAGTAAATCGCTGATAGATCCCGATTATAAAATAACCATTGCAATATCTAACCAGCGAGGTATGAGTTCGCTTATCTCAGTGCAGTAGCTCTCGGGGTATGCTAATTAATTACTTTCATAAAGGAAATCACTGCTATAACACACTAAGGATTTAATGTGACGATACCAAAACCAGGAATATACAACGACGAAGAGTAACGCAAGAGCGTAAGGATCCCAACCAAGGATCAGTAAAACCCAACCAGAACGCAAACCACAAAATATTTAAGCAATCAATGAATGGATAGGGGCTCAAGATAGAATTATTCCATTTAAAATACACATATAGATCAAGCCTAAGTTACTAATGCATTCTATTCTACAAAATGACGAGCATACCGTTGCTTTGTTTCACATCGCGAATGATGCCCACGTTCCGTTCCACTCCCACTCGCCGACCGTCAAGACCTCACCGGTACCTCCCAGCCAACGCTAGGGGTACTCTGGTTCCCCCTTAGCCCCCTAAGCTGCAAAGGGGCCGCACACTATCCAGATGGTATGTCTAGCTTCCCAACTTGACTTGCAAGGCTGAGCTACCACTCCTATCCGAGATGGGAAATCCCAACTCCTCACATGTAAATCAGTCAAGTCACTAATCCAACAACGTAACATTACGCTAACAGCTGATCCCCTTTCTTCCTCCTCCTTCCTCTCTTTTATAGAGTTTTAGAACTTCCCACTTTCCCCAAATTTCATTTACTTTAAGTTTTAATAAAATCTTGTAAAAATTCTCTTTCGTACAAGTGTCATTCATCCCCCACATTTCTCCATTAACTATTTTCTTTAATATATTAAATTGTCTTATTTCCCTCACCCACCTAGAGTTACTTATGTTTTTACTCCTAGGTGTCCCTAGATTCCCTTACAGGTTTTAAATACTTTCCCTAAAAATGATGTTGCTAATTTAGTTCAAATTAGAAGGTTCTTTAATGCCGATTGTTTACTAAGTTGACCTCACTTTTTACCATAAGTTCCCTTCTTTCCCTTGTTATGTTTCCTCCACTCCTTAGTTTCTTAATTTTTATTATTCCCTTCTTTCCCCTTTTTATTAGAGCCAAAAATAGCAATTGCACAAACTAACCTCTTTTCCTTTTTATTAAGAATTTAACATCTTTTACACCTTCACAAGTTAAACAATTAAACTTTTCTTTATAATTATAAATCCACTGATTTGAATTAAATTCTTACTCGCTTCATTTTACCCCAAAATTTTGATGAAGACTAAAACTATTACTTAAGTGGTTTTTAGTTTAAATTTTTATTTTTATTTTTATAGGGTCTTTTTCTTAAGGTTAAACAAAATTTTACCCTAGAGAAGTTTTAGTCTTAGGACATAGAATTTGAACTGGGAGACATTTATTTAGGGAAGTTGTTTAAGAATTTATTAATGTGTTAAAAGTCTTAGGGCCATCTAGGTTTGTTCCTTCATCACTATCAACGTGACGTGCCCTTTAGGACACACCATGTGCTCCAAGGGTGTCACTCACCTCATTTGTTTCTTTTGCGCGACGGGCCCTTCAGGATGCACCACGTGCTCCAAGGGTGCCACTCACCTCTTGACTAATTGGTAGACATCAATAACCCCTAGAGTAAACACTCCGCCAGGTGAACTTGTGGAAGACCAAGGGCTTCTAAGGAATAAGGCCCCCACCTTATTGCACGCCCCTTAGAATCATCATGATTGACTGTCGCAGTCTTCCCTCATGGCATCGTGGGTCCTCTTGAACTAGGTAATCGTTAATCTACAGTTTGAGCCACGACGAGAGTGCTAGTAGGCTATGGCAGGGTTGCTATCCACACCTCTCCCTCAACCTCTCTGGTAGTCGTGTGTGGCCCCTTTACTCCATATGTGAGTCTGGTCGGCAAGCTATCGTCAGCCTACATCATGAACAATCATGTCATAACATGTTCACATCGTATCATCAAATCAAATGTACTAAAATCACAGTAAAACAATCAAACCCCAATAGCACACTCCCTGACTCGATCCAGAGTCCAAGGGGTTCCGTCGATGCCTCAGCATCCTCAAGGTCCAAAACCCTGCACACTCAGTAAAACCGAGTCAATAGCACCTGTCTATGTCATTGCAGTAAAACATCATGTCATCTATCATAACGCATCATAATCAAGGACAAAAGTTTTAATATCATAATAGTCCAAATCACTTGCAAGCAAGTGTCCTCAAAGAATAAGTTTTCTCAATGCATCAGAGCGGGATGTTACAATTAGAGAGTATATAGGTAAAGGTTTAGAGGTGATAAACATTAGATGGGTTACTTGGGTTACTAGTGATAGGGGTTATACAAGTTTGGGGTATAAACATTATACGAATTATAGGATTTTTAGAATATATGGTTTATAATCGATAAGATTAAGAGGCAATGGGTTTTAATGGATAAGCAATATAGGTGTAAAGGTTAAAATGGTTATTTAGGTTGGTGGTGAAAGGTTTTCTGAGTTAGAGAGTATATAGGTTAAGGATTAGAGGTGATAAATATTACATGGGTTTCTTGGGTTACTAGTGATAGGGGTTATACAAGTTTGGGGTATAAGCGTTATACAAATTATAGGATTTTTAGAATATATGGTTTATAATGGATAAGATTAGGAGGCAATGACTTTTAAGGGATAATGAATATATAGGTTAAAGTGATCAGAGGTTACAAGATTTAAATGTTCTAAATATTTAGAACTAAATGGATTGTGGATTATAGGATTTACATGTGTTATGTGTTGGGGTTGTAGTGGTTATTAAGTTATAGACATTAGAGGTCCTAAGGATTCTGGATAATATTGTTGATAATGATTAAAAGTTGTAGTAGTACATGTGATATTTGTTACAAAGGTTGAGGGTGGTATGGGATAATAGTGATATATGAGGATATAGAAGATAGTGGTCATAAGGTTTATAACCATTATGTTTTGTAACAAGTAAGGGTTATAAAGTTGTACGAGAATAGGTTATAGGTGATAATTATGGACGATGGTTATATGTGTTAAGGGGTAATGGTTATACATACTAATATTTAGGAGCTACAAAAAAATATGTATTAGGAGTTAAAGGATTTGGGAGTAAGGGGTTATAGTAGCTGGGATAAAGGTGAGGTGTTATGGTATATGGATTATAAGGAGTAGAGGTTAAAGTTTTAGGGGTTACATGGGTTAAGGTTAGGGGGGTTAGGGGTGAGTTTTGTTAAGGGAATTAAAGAGTGTACTTGATAGGACTTATAAGGGTTATAATTGTTAACAATTATGTGATACAAATGTAATGGGTTATATGGGTGGAGGGTTAGGGTTAGAAGTCATAGGCGTAAGGGGTTAGTGCTGGGTTAGGTTTAATATGGATTTAGGGTTATAATGGTTGGCGGTTAACAGAAGTGGATTATATTGGTAAGGGATAAACGGGTTAGGGGTTATTCCTTAAGGGTTAAGGTTATAAGCGTTAAGGGTTATGAGCTATAAGCATTATAGGTTATAATAGATGAAAATTATGGTTTGCAAGGGATAAGTATTAGTGGTAATAAGGTTTTAAGGTTACAATGGTTATGGGGCCTAGGGTTTATAGGTTCATGAATTATGAGTTATAAGTGACAACTTATAGACTTAGCAGAGATGCGGTAAAATGTACATAGTCTTTATGCGTTATATGGATTAGGAGAAAAGGGTTATATTGGTAAAGAGTTCAAGGGTTTAGGGGTTATGGTTTAAAATTTATTGTCATAAGTGTTAAGGGTTATGGTTTATGTGTTAAGGGTTAACGGTTATGTGTTATGTATTATCACAATTCAAATATTAATGATCCTATGTCTTAACGTTTGTAATCGTTAGGAGTTGTAAGGATTAGGGGATCTATAATTTAGGTATTATGGGATAAGTGTTAGGTGTTAATAGTTATATGGGTTAGGAATTTAGGGGTTATAGAGGTTATGGACTCTATTATTAATTAAAAGGGTTAGAAATCAAAGTTTTTTTTTCATAGTTCTTAATGTTTAAATGAGTTAGGAGTTAATTGAGTTTATAGGTGTAATTAGGGTAAAAATGGTTATCTAGGTTGATGGTGACAGGTTTTACAAGTTAGAGAATATGTAGGTAAAGGGTTAGAGGTGATAAACATTATATGTGTTACTGGTGATAGGCGTTATACAAGTTTTGGGTATAAGGGTTATATGTATTATAGGAGTTTTAGAATATATGGTTTAAGGTTTATGGTCATAAGTGTCAAGGGTTATGGGTTACAAGGATTAGGGGTAATAAGTGTTAGCAATTATGGTTTGGAAGAGATAGGTATTTGGATTAATAAGTTTCAAGTGTTATAATCGTTATAGGGTTTAGGGTTTATAAACTATGTATTATGAGTTATAGGGGAAAACTTGTAGATTTTAGTAGAGATGTGTTGTAAGAGTATAGAGGCTATACATGTCATATGGGTTAAGAGTTAGGATTGATAAGTATAGGGAGAAAAGGTTTATAGCTATCAACCATTATAAATTTTAAGGAATAAAGGTTATAAAATTTATGGTTTATATAGGATAGATGTGATATAATAGTTAGTGTCTAGGGTTACAAGGGTTAGGAATCATAAGCTATAAAGAATAAGACATTATAGGAGCTATATTAGAGGTTGTGGATGATAAAGGTTATATGGGTTGGTGATTATATCGTTAAGGGTTTTATAATATAGAGGTTAAGTATTAAATGTTATCAGAGTTAAGGGTTAAATGAATTAAATGGATTGAGTGTTATACAAATTAAGGGATATAGGAGTTAGTATTTTAGGTGGAATGACATACATATGAGAAGATTTATAAATGTTTTAAGTGTTATGGGTCTAAAATTTTAGGGGCATAGGGTTTAAGGAATGAAAAGGCTTAGGGATTATATGCATTAGGGGATATGAAATTTATTTCTTATATTATGGGCCATTGTGGTTGGGGCTGATAAAATTTAAATGGATTAGATATTAGGGGTTGGGTGGGAAACAATATAGAGGTTATGGGTTATAGTATTATAGAATAAGGAATTTTAGGGGTTAACGGTCATATGTAAAACGGGTGAAAGTTATATATATGTATTGACTATTACATTTGATAAGTGTTATAAATGAAGGGTTAAAGTTAGAAGTTATAGGTGTTATGGTTAGGGATTCATGGTCATAAGCGTTAGAATTTATGCAGATTAAAGGTTATATTAGTGCTTGATATGGGTTAATGATACATAACTATGGGAAATAGGAGGGGGGGGGGAGGTATATTGATTAAGTGTTATAGGTTACATAAAGAGATACGAGGGATAATTGTTATGGTGGTAAGAGATAGGTTTTAGAAATAGTAAGTCATAAGGATCAGGGTTACAAGGGATAATGATTATGGTTTAAGAGTTATGTATTCAGAGTAATAAGGTTTGAGGGTTAGATATATAGATTGATATGTACTAGGTGTGTTATCTTATATGGATTAAGAATGACATGTTATATGAATAAAGTTGTTGTATGGGTTTGTACATAGAGGATATAATGTTCGAGTTTGGTATAATGAGTTATTTTTCTTAGCCTACAATGGTTTTAGGAGTTAGACATTATAAGGTCATCACATTATAGGAGTTATTGGTTATATTAGGGATTTTAGGGGATATTTATTATCAAAATTAAAATATCATGGATCATATGGATTAAGGTTTGAAATGGTTAAGTGTTACAGGGGTTAAGGGTTTAGGAATTTAGGTATTATTGGATAAGGGTTAGGTGTTAATAGTTATATGGGTTAGGTATTTAGGGGTTATAGGGGTTGTGCATTTTATTATTAATTGAAAGGGTTAACAATCAAAGTTTATTTTGCATAGTTCAGGAATTTAGGTATTATGGGAATAGGGTTAGGTGTTAATAGTTCTATGGGTTAGGTATTTCAAGGTTATGGGGGTTATGCATTTTATTATTAATTAAAAGGTTTAGTAGACAAAGTTTATTTTGCATATAATTGAGTTTACGGGAATAACTAGAGTTAAAATGGTTATCTAGGCTGGTGGTGAAAGGTTTTATGAGTTTGAGAGTATATAGGTAAAGGTTTAGAGGTGATAAGCATTACATGGGTTACTTGTGATAGGGGTTATGCAAGTTTTGGGTATAAGGGTTATACATATTATAGGATTTTTAGAATATATGGTTTACAATGGATATGATTAAGAGGCAATGGGTTTTAATGGATAGGGAATATATAGGTTAAAGTGATTAGAGGTTAAAATATTTAAATGTTCTAAAGATTTAGAACTAGATGGTTTGTGGATTATAGGATTTACATGTGTTATGTGTTGGGGTTATAATGGTTGGTAAGTTATAGACATTAGCAGTCATAAGGTTTCTGGATAATATTGTTGATAATGATTAAGGGTTGTGGTAGTACATGTGATCATTGTTATAGGGGTTAAGGGTTGTAGGGGATAAGAGTTATGTATGAGGATATAGAATATAGGGGTCATAATGTTTATAACTATTATGTTTTATAATAAGTAAGGGCTATAAGGTTGTACGATAATAGGTTATAGGTGATAATTATGGATGACAGATATAGGTGTTAAGGGTTAATGGTTATACATACTAATATTTAGGAGCTATAGGGGATATGTATTAGGGGTTAATGAATTTGGGAGTAATGGTTTATAGTAGCTAAGATAAAGGTGAGGTGTTAAAGATATATGGATTATAAAGATTAAAGGTTAAATTTTAAGAGGTCACATGGGTTATGGTTAGGGGTGCGTTTTGTTACATCAATTAGAAGTGTACTTGTTAGGACTTATAAGGTTTATAATTGTCAACAATTATGTGATACGAATGTAATGGGTTATATGGGTGGAGGCTTACGGTTAGAAGTCATATGTGTAAGGGGTTAGTATTGGGTTAGTGTTAATATGGATTTAGGGTTATAACGATTGGGGGTTAAGAGAAGGGGATTATATTGGTAAGGGATAAAAGGGTTAGGGGTTATTCCTTAAGGGTTAAGGTTATAAGCACTAAGAGTTATGAGTTATAAGGACTGCAGGTTATAAGAGTTAGCAATTATGGTTTGCAAGGGATAAGTATTCTTGGTAATAAGGTTTCAGGGTTACAATGGTTATGTGGTCTAAGGTTTATAGGTTGATGTATTATGAAGTACAAGTGAAAACTTATAGACTTACCAGATATGTGGTAAAAGGTAAAGAGTATATATGTGGTATAAAGATTATATAATTTATGGTTTATAGAGGATAGATGTGATATAATAGTTAGTTTCAAGGGTTACAAGGGTTAGGAATCACAAGCTATAAAGAGTTAGACATTATATGAGTTATATTAGAGGTTATGGATGATAATGATACATGAATTAGTGATTATGTGGTTAAGTGTTATAAAATTTAGAGGTTAAGTATATTAGTTGTTATCATAGTTAAGGGTTAAATGGATTGAGTGTTATGCGTATTAAGGAATATAGGAGTTAGTATCTATAGGTGGAATGACATATATAAGATATGATATATAAATTTTAAGTGTTATGGGTCTTAAATGTTAGGGTCCATAGGGTTTAAGGAATGAAAAGGGTTAGGGATTATAGGCATTAGGGGCTATAAAGTTTATTTCTTACATTATGGGTCATTGTGGTTGGGGATAAAATTTAAATGGATTAGATATTAGGGGTTGGGTGTGATAGATTATAGAGGTTATGGGCTATAGTATTATCGAATAATAAAAAAAGGATTATAGGGGTTAGGGGTCATATGTAAAATGGGTGAAGTTTATATATGTATTAAATATTAGGTGTTATAAGTGTTAGAAATTAAAGGTTAAAGTTCTAAGTTATAGGTGTTATGGGTTTCATAGAAATTAAAGGTTATATTGGTGATTGATATGGGTTAATGGTACATAATGATGGGAAATATGGGGTTAAATGGATTAGGTGTTATAGGTTACATAAAGGGATATAAGGGATAATGGTTATGGTTGTAAGAGTTAGGTGTTTGTAATAAGGTCTTAGGATAATGGCTACAAGGGATAATGGTTATGGTTTAAGAGCTACGTATTGTGAGTAATAAGTTTTAAGGGTTATAGATATAGATTGATATGTATTAGGGGTGTTATCTTATATGGATTAAGAATGATTTGGTATAGGAGTAAAGTGGTTGTATCAGTTTATATATAGAGGATATAAGTTTGGGGTTAGGGACTTGGGGTTATTGTGGTTAGGAAACAATGGTTTTAGGGGTTAGAAATTATAAGGTCATCATGTTGCAGGAGTCACTTGTTATATTAGGGGTTTTAGGTGATATATATTATCACAATTCAAAGATTAGAGATCCTATGGCTTAATGTTTGTAATGGTTAAGTGTTTTCAGAGTTAGGGGTTCTAAAGTTTAAATATTATTGGATAATGGTTAAGTGTTATATGGGTTAATGTTTGTAAGGGTTAAGTGTTATCAGAGTTAGGGGTTCTAAAGTTTAAATATTATTGGATAAGGGTTATGAGTTATGCATTTAGGGGTTATATGGCTTATGCATTTTATTATTAATTAAAAGGGTTAGAAATAAAAGTTCATTTTGCATAGTTCTTAGTGTTCAAACAAGATGGGAGTTAATTGAGATTATAGGTGGAATTATGGTTAAAATGATTTTCTAGCTTGGTGGTGAAATGTTTTATGAGTTAGAGACTATATACGAAAAGGGTTAGAGGTGATAAACATTATACGGATTACTAGTGATAGGGGTTATACAAGTTTGGGTTATAAAGGTTATATGTGTTATAGGACTTTTAGAATATATGGTTTATAGTGGATATGATTAAGAGGAAATGGGTTTTAATGAATAGGGAATATATAGGTTAAACTGATTAGAGGTTACAAAATTTAAATGTTCTAAAGATTTAGAGATAAATGGATTCTGGATTATAGGATTTGTATGCATTATGTGTTGGTGTTATAATGGTTGGTAAGTTATTGGCATTAGGGGTCATAAGCATTATGGATAATATTGTTGATAATGATTAAGGGTTGTGGTAGTACATGTGATCAATGTTTTAGGTGTTAATAATTGTAGGGAACGAGATATATATCTGAGGATATAGAAGATAGGGATGATAAGGGTTATAACTATTGTGTTTTATAGCAGTTAAGGGTTATAAGGTTGTAGGGGAATAGGTTACATGTGATAATTACATATTATAAATATAGGTTTTAAGCATTAATGGTTATTCATAAACATATTGAAGAGCTATAGGGGATATGTATTAGGGGTTAAGGGATTTGGGAATAAGGGGTTATAATTTCTAAGATAAAGGTGAGGTGTTATGGTTATAGGGATTATAAAGAGTAGAGGTTAATGTTTTATGGTTTACATGGGTTATGATTAGGGGGGTTATGTGTGATATTTGTTAAATGAATTAGAGAGTGTATTGTCAGGACTTATAAGGGTTATATAGGTGATACGAGTGTAATGGGTTATATGGGCATAGGGTTAGGTTTAGAATATCATAGGTATAAGTGATATGTGTTGGGTTAGGGTTTATATTGATTCAGGATTATTAGGGCTATGGGTTAGGAGAAGGAGGTTATATTTGCTAGGGTTAAATGGGTTGGGGGTTATGGCTACAAGAGTTAAGGTTTGTGAGTTATATGGATTACATGTTATAAGAGTTAGAAATTATTGTATGGAAGGGATAAGTATTATGGGTAATAAGGTTTAAGGGTTAATTATGGAAGGGATAAGTATTATGGGTAATAAGGTTTAAGGGTTAATTATGGTTTGGATGGGATAAGTATGGGGGGTAATAAAGCTTAAAGGTTACAATGGTTACATGGTTGATAGGTTCATATATTACGAGCTACGTGACAATTTATAGAGTCAACAAAGATGTGGTAAAAGGTATATAGGGTATATTTGTTTTATGGGTTAGGAGAAACGAATTATATCGATAAGAGTTAAAGGGGTTAAAGGTTATAGTTTAAGCGTTAGGGTTATAAGTGTTAACGGTTATGAGTTATAAGGATTAGGGGTTATAAGAATTAGCAAGTGTGGTTTGGAAGGGATAATTATTAGGAGTAATAAGGTTTAAGGGATACAATCATTATAAGGTTTAGGGTTTAGAGGGTTAGGGCTAGAAGTCATAGGTGTAAGGGATATGTGTTGGGTTGGGGTTTATATGGATTTAGGATTATTAGGGATAGGGGTTAGGATAAGGAGCTTATACTGGTTAGGGTTAAATGGGTTGGGGGTTATGGCTATAAGAGTTAAGGTTTGTGAGTTATAAGGATTACCTGTTATAAGAGTTAGCAATTATGGTATGGAAGGGATAAGTATTATGGGTAATAAGGTTTAAGGGTTAATTGTGTAAGGGATAAGTATGATGGGTAATAAGGTTTAAGGGTTAATTATGTAAGGGATAAGTATTATGGGTAATAAGGTTTAAGGGTTAATTATGTAAGGGATAAGTATTATGCGTAATAAGGTTTAAGGGTTAATTATGGTTTGGATGGGATAAGTGTGGGGGGTAATAAGGCTTAAGGGTTACAATGTTTACAAGGTTTATAGGCTCATATATTATGAGTTACATGATAGCTTATAGAGTCAATAGAGATGCGGTAAAAGGTATATAGGCTATATTTTTTTTATGGGTTATGAGAAAGGAATTATATTGATAAGGGTTAAAGGTGTTAAAGGTTAGGGTTTAAGGGTTAGGGTTATAAGTGTTAATGGTTATGAGTTATAAGGATTAGGGGTTATAAGAGTTAGCAATTGTGGTTTGGAAGGGATAATTATTAGGAGTAATAAGGTTTAAGGGTTACAATCATTATAAGGTTTAGGGTTTATAAGCTTATGTATTATGATTTATAGTTGAGTTATAAATGAAAATGATAATTGAGATACTTATGTTTACATGTGTTATTATAAGGGTTTTAAAGGTTATAATTCTTAATGGTTAAGGATTATACTAATTGTGGGTTATATAGTTTAAGAGTTAGGGGTTATAGGTGTAGTAAGGTTTAGGGGTTGTAGAGTTAGGGTGAAAAAATATGCTAAGGGTTTAGAATCATAAGGATAATATGGATTCTATGGGTTAGAGGATATCGAAATTATAATGATTAGGATATATGGATGATAAGTGATTAGGATTAGGGATTATATAAGCTAATTGATTGTGATTTATCTAGGTTTTCACATTAGAAGACTTAGGTATTAAATTAATGGGTTAAGGAATATAAATGTTGTAGTGATAAATGACTATAAGGGTTACAAGTTATATTGACTAGGGTTATAAGGATTAGTGGTGTAGGGGTCCTTATAGTTATAGGGTTTTAAAGTTATTAATGGTATGTGTTATGTTATTGGTTTTATAGATTAGAGTTAGAAGTGTTTTCATTTGATAATAGTTAAGGATTATAATGGTTGATGGTTAATGATAGAGAAGGTGTTACAGTTTAGGGGTAATGGGTGTTGAGTGTTATAGAGTTTTAGGGCTATGTTAGTGCTTATAAATATTAGAGTTCATAAGGGTTACATGTAAGGGGTTTTAATACTTAGGGTAAAGGTGATAAGAGTTACAACAAGAGTTGGTATTTAGGGGTTATAAGCATTGAGGTTTGAAGATTATAAGGGTTATGTGTTGAAAATTATAATTATAAAGAGTTATAAGGATTATAGAGACTTAAAGCTGGGTGGTATAGTAGTTATATATTGTAAAGATTAAAGGTTATAGGGTTAGTGGTGAATGGTTATAATGTTCAGGAATTATAGATATTTAAGCTTATATTATAAATTATATATCTTAGGAGTTAAATATAATTAGATTTCATTTTAGTTACAAGTTAGATATAATTAGAATTCATTTTAGTTACAAGTTGGATATAATTATAATTCATTTTAGTTACAAGTTATACAGATTAAAATTTTAAAGTTATATGATTTAGAGAATAGAGGTGGATTTTTAGTGGATATAGGATTTAGTATTATAAGTTATTGATGTATGAAATTAAAGGTTTACAATGAGTGAGTGATTAAGAATTAAAAATGATATTAAAAATTATAATAGATATTACTAGAGATTATAATAGGTGTTAAGTTTTAAGTTTGGTTGCTCCTCTTGGAGTGCGGGCCACGCCATCAAAATGGAAACCCTTAAGACCGATAATTTAGATTCGAGAACCCTTTTTAACTGGATGATTTAAGATTAAAAAATAAAGAATAAAACCGAAAGTAAAATTAGAAGGATTCTCTATATTTACAATTACAACGAAGTGAATACAAGTAAAATTGAAATATAGAATTACAACGAAGTTAATAAAACTAAAATTAGATTATTCTCTATATTTACAATTACAACGAAGTGAATACAAATAAAATTGGAAGGAGTATTTATATTTACAACCAAATTTTACTACAAAGTATACCAAGTATGAGTCCATTTTTCCCAAGTGATCAACAACACTCTGGCCATAAATCTTCGGTTTTTACAAATTCTAAATATGAATTGTTTACTGAAAATATGTTTGTGATTAATATATCTATTCTAACCATTAGAATTGAAACATAGATATATACATAAAAATCAATTAATTGGAATTTAATAAATTTTCTCTATAATATTAATTTAAAAGAAGGAAAAAAAATTATTGTATAATATTAATCTAAAAGAAGAAGAAAAAGAAAAAAACTTAACAAATTTCCTATATAAAGAAGAAAAAAAATCAACATTATTAGTTATGTAAATAAAGAAAGGAAAAATGTTGATGATATAAAAAATGTTTTATATTTATTTGTTGTAAATGGGATTATAGAGGGTCTCATAGGGTCTCCTTATAACTGCACTCATACTCGAGCACTCTATACACCCACTCTATGTTATGATCAGAAGTTATGGCAGATGCGTGAGGCCTTCATCCATAATGTTGTGTTTAGTGATACTAGTAAAGCCCTCAATCATGCAAATGATATGCAAGAAAAACATAAAAAATAAAAAAATAAAAAAATAAAAACAACTTTAAATATTTCTTCATAATATTATATTATATTTGAAAGAACATAATTTTTTTTTATAGTTGAAATCAAATTCTAGATAAAATCAACTTTAAATATTTTTTGATAATATTATATTGATATTTTTTGATAATATTATATTGAAAAGAAAAAGTATAGATACTTACCTGAATAAGATGATGGCATGCTTTACATAATTCTAATGGTAAGTATAACCCAATTTTTTATATGATATGGACATACTTTTAGATAATCCTGAGTGCAACTGATTCTCTGCATTTTGTAAACAGAAAATAATTATTAAAAAACATAAATATTGTTGAATTAAAAAAAAGCACAGAAACCCAAAACAACTTTAAATTTCCCAGCACACAAGCCCACTAACAACACAAATTTATAAAATTGAAGCCCCACAAAATTTTTACCAAATCAGGATCCAACCAAGCAAGCTGTAAAATGATAATTGTAAATCCAACCAAACTTGAAAACTAAAATTCCTTAGAGCTACATACATAACAATACGCATGTGAAAACTAAAATTTATTTCATAAAGGAAAAGGAAATGCCATTCGAAAAGTTTGTTTGATATACATAATAGATGAACGGATATTACCTGTTTGAAGCTATGAATCGGATAAAAATTATTGGCTCACCTTAATACAACCAGGTCTTCCATATGTAATGTAGACAGAAGTCGACTTCAGCAAACTCTTTCAACCCTCTGCAAAGAAGTTGACTTCATCTCGGCAAACATTTAACCCTCTGCAAAGAATATTGCCCACAATTTGGTGGCATGTCAAAGGAAAGGAACCCTCGGAAATGGCGGATTTCTGAGCTTTCTGAGCTTTCCAAAGGATGGGAAACGATCCAAGGAACCCTCGGAAATAGCGGATTTCTGAGCTTTCCAAAAATGGCAGAAAACACTGGGAAATTCAACCCTCCGTTGCTAAGATTAACCTCTAACACACCGAATTTGATCTCTCAAGCAAAAAGTAGTCACAAAATCTTAGGCATCCAAAAACTCTTTCAACCCTCCATGGAAGCAACAGATTTCTGAGCTCTGGAAGATGGCAGACAGCTAACCTCCACACCGAATTCCATCTCTCAAGCAGCAAGCAATCACAAAAGCTCAGGCAGTCAAAAACGGACACCAGAAACAATTTCTCAATCAACAAGCAGTCACAAAAGCACAAACGCTAATCAACGGACACTCAAAAACACAAAAGAATTAACAGACAGTCAAAAAAGCACAAAAGAATAACAGGCAATCACAAATGCTAATAAAAAGAATAACATGCAATCACAAAAGAATAACAGGCAAGCACAAAAGAATAACATGCAATCACAAAAGCTAATAAAAACGCACAAAAGCACAAACGCTAATCAACGGACACTCAAAAACACAAAAGAATTAATAGACAGTCAAAAAAGCACAAAAGAATAACAGGCAGTCACAAAAGCTAATAAAAAAGCACAAAAGCACAAAAACCCCAACGAAGCCACGTATTTTGAGGATCCACGAGTAGATCGCACGTGTTTTGAGGATCCGCGAATACATCCCACCTGTTTTTGGGTGATGGAGATGTTTATGAAATGAGACTAATGGCGAGGCGAGGCGAGCTATACATAAGTGGATACTTCATAAGACGTTGAGCTTCCCTCACACCTTTTAATTAAAATTTTAGATGTTCTTTACTCTTTTTAATTCAAATTTGATGAAATTGTTTGTGGTATTGTCTAGCTATTCAACCAAATGTTTTTTTTTTTTTAATTTCGCAATATAAATTTATACAAATCGCTATTTTTTGTTATTCTTATTAAAAAATAATCTTAGAACGTTTAACCTACGACATTGTTTACAGGAAAGAGTAAAATGTGGTACTTTTAATTTTGAATTGCAACCTTCCATTCCCCTATTTTCATAAAACGGGGATTTATGGTAGTGCTTTGTCTCTCCCTATTTTGTATAAATCAAGCTTCATTCTTTTATTCGCCCTGATTTTGTGGTATGGGAATTGAGTATTTTAATGAAAGCTTAGCACCATTGAGCTTAGCACGATTTCTTGGTAAAGAAGAGAACCATTGAGCATGATTTATTGACAATATTTGGTGGGTACTCAAATTATAGAAGACCACTGTTGAGTAGAGGTTTATGGTTTAGTGGAGTGCACCATTTAGCCGAGGTATAGGGTAAATGGACTTGAAGGAAATTCAAAAAAAGAGAGCCATTATGAAAGTTGAGTCGAGGTTTAGGGTTTAGTGGAGTGCACCATTTAGCCGAGGTATAGGGTTAACGGACTTATATTGGAGAAAATTCAAAGAAAGAGAACCATTATGAAAGTCGAGCACCATTGGGCATGATTTTTTGACTGCCATGTTTCCCATAGGTATTGTGTCCACTGTAGAGAGATTATTATTACTTATATAGAAAATCCCAAAAGAAATTTGGAATGGTTATTTTGGTCTCGTAGGTAACTACAAAAGCTTTGTTTATAATTAGAATTTTTGTTTCTTATGGATTGTGTATGCTTGGAAATATCATTTACAACTCCAATGATGTATTTACCAAATGGCACATTCATTATTCTTTACCAATTCCACGATCAGAACAATCAAAGTGGGAATGATGCTAAGGTAAGATATATTTCGACTAATCATTGATCATTTAAGGCTAAGGTAACATATATTTCGACTTTTATTTTCCATTTGAAAACACAAATAGGGTAGTGTTATTTACCAGTTGAACCAGTATGACAATGGAAATAATGTTAAATTTAACATGGAGAGATTTCTTTGAAAATGAAGGAACCTAATTCTCTTTCAGAGTAGTTCATGAAATTCTATCCCCACAATACGACCTTAAATCCTGGAATTTGAGGATGTTTTGTAAACATGAGAATGACCACAAGTCACAAGCATTTTTCTATTTGTGTACTACATAGGGTGTAGTCAAATTCAAGACACTGTCATTAAAAGTAATTTTTAGTAACCATAGAAATACTATTAGTCAAAGGTAAATTCTAGTAACCATAGAAATATAGTAGGACTAAGCTTAAGGGCCTAAAATATCATCATAACACGTGGATATTTCGACATTATCACCTCTTTATTTGTCATTTGGTGTAATTCTACTGATGCAATCTATAGTCTTTTCCTCCAATCCCAACTCTCTGAAATGCATTCTATTTCCAACCGTATTCCTTGGAGTCAATAGCATGATTTTATTACAAGTTTGTTTTGTACTAAATTTTTTGATCTACAAACATGGGAAAATTGAACTTTGTTCAATGATTGGATAGTTGATCTACACCAAAGGATCATGCTCTCAATATTCCATGCCTTTCTTAAGATTTTTTTTTGTCATGTTTATATGGATTTCTTAATGACACTCTCTAAGTAATCCCTTGATCCCCAAAAGTTGAACAACTAATTCAATACCTATAATAACTTTCATAAATTCTATTCTTTTATTTCTTCCCTGCTATAGGAATACAAAACAAGCAGGTTTGGTGAACCATGCATGATCTCTTCGCAGATCCCCTACACTTGCAAGTCCTAGATTACCTCTAGATTCCCCATCAATGCTCAATTTCAACCACCATTCCTCAATGTGTTCCCACAATTGCTTAATGGGATCTTGCCTGAAGGTTTAGTATGCTTAAAATTTGGTTTTCACATTAGTTCTAGCTCACCTTTGGAAAACATTGACAAGTCTCTATGATTTCCCTTTGAGCTCTTAACCATAAGTTATGTAGTGATGAATTCATCTTTGAATATTCTTAGGTTTCTTTCCTTCCACAATGAGCACATGATAAATCCTAGGCTTATATTTTACCTCCCAAATCCTTTTCAAAAGTAGAGGTTTCCACGATGATTGACCTCAGGATGATAGTAATCATCTAATAGAAGAAGATGAACACCAACATCTTTCTAATGATTAAAAAATTCCATAGCTAGATCATAACTTATCAAAGTATGTGAGTTGTATTCTACCTCCATAAAAAAAAATTCCATATTATATGGCTTCCTTTACCCCTCTATCTCAAAGCCTCTTCTGACATAACTTACCCATTTTTTTTCTTGGTGGTTCTAGGTGAATGAGGTAACCCGCCTTGACCTTTTTGGATTATACATCTTAAATGCACTATAGATATCTATCTGGAATTGGATTTCAAACAACAAAATCTTCTAATGGAATTGTGACTAGAAAATCTATAAACACATACATTTTATCAAGCAATGAAAAATTAAAATCTTTTTTTTTTTTTTTTTGTAAGTTAGGTGGTACCTTTCTATTTTATATTT
>JZKD02S1433775.1:782400-825364 GCA_000966675.3 Picea glauca
AAGAAGGTATTTCTCCTTGTATCCTCATAGTGTGCTATCATTTCTTCCATGAAAATTGTCCAAGTGATGAGTGATTTGCAAGAACAAAGCCATCGATACCATACAAATTGATTGGTTTATAAATATAAAGAAGCAATTTGTACCTTTTGTGTATGTGGAACATTATGTAGATCAAAGAATTGATCCATCTAAATTACCCATTTGATTGCGTCCTTTCCATCAAACTTCCTCATATCGATCTTAGGAACATGGTTGGTCTTCAACCCAAAGTTGGAATTTCTCCATTCTTGATTCACCTTCCTTGTGTCGTCATCATGAATTTCATGGGATACATTTTCACTTTCAGGTGTCCTCTCTATTATGAAATTTTTCAATCCTTCCATGATCTCCCCTTTTAAACCCTCCATCATCTCTTGTAGTTCATATTTTGTTACTGTCTTCTTTTTTAAATCATTTATCTCCCTACAAATTTCTCCACCTTCATCAAGAGTCCATGTAGGATTATCTGGAGGCTTATTTGGTGTAGAAGTTCCCTTTTTGGGTGGAATTTTGGCCAAGTATCACTTTTGAACCTTGATTTTGAGGTGGTTCTGCTAGACAATATTTATTCTGTTGTATCTCCAAAGTTTCGACCCTTCTGGGTACAAAAATTTATTTTTTGTAGTTCTCTGATATTTTTTCTCTACAATGCCACAGGTCTAATCAAAATTGGATGTGCCAAGTGGAATTTACAGTAACTTCCCCACAACTTTCTGATTTTTGGCCTTTTTGGTAGATGTCACTTATATAGCATGCCCCACACAAAATGATTGATATAAAATTTTGAAACTCGTACCAGAGATACTAAAGAATGTCCACTATCCAATGCAACCAGTCTCACTCAATTTGGATACTCTAGGAATAAGTTATGATTTTTTTACCTGGAACACCTTCTTGAGACTAGTTAGATACCCTATCTTCCATAGGGTGTATCTACAAATGTAAGACAAACTAGAAGCTGGAATTTTTACCAAATATACCTTCCTAATTTCTATGAATACTCTCTGAATTTTAGGGTATGAAACATTACAGAAAATGTTTTATAGCGAAAATTCCACAATGAATCAGTTTATGATGATTCTAGAACCCTATCTTGCACAATATGTATATCCAAAATTATAATGCCTCAAGAGATGAAATATTAACCCAACATACCTTGATCCATCTACTAAATATCCTCCAAACCATTCCTTATGAAACATTGTAGAAAACATGTTATAGCGAAAATCCCAAGCTGTCTCAGATGTAGCAGCGAAACCCCAAGACCTTGAGCTCTGATACCATATGTTAAGAACCAAATATCAATATAGCATAGAAAAACCTCAGAATAAGTAATAAATTCCTTGAAAAAGAGAGAAATTAAGATAATAATCCTTTTCAAGGGGGAAACCTCCTTATGCCCACATAAATTTACAGTTCCAAGATGATTCTAGATGAAAATGTCTCCTTGGTATATATAGGAGACTAGGAGGTATAATTACAACTAATGGAATAAAGATGACATAAATAAAATAACATTACTAATGTAATATTGCGCAATTAAGGGGTAATGAGCCTATATTAGGTCTTAACAGTAAGACCCAAGTTTTTCAGAGCCATTGGAGGGCGAGGAAGGGGCAACAATGGATTTTTCTTTGTCAAGGTAATGCTGGGCCTCATCTTTCAACATTTTTCTAGCATGAGAGGACTGAACTGGTGAGTGAACAGTTGCGACTTGGACAATTGGGTTAATAGGTAGGGGAGTAGGTAAGGAAAAATTGGGCCAGCCACGATGTTGGGAGACTGTCGGGTGGACAATCTCTTGCCATCCATCGTTTTTGGGAACCTCTGGTTCCAATGAGACACGAGGGGGCCCTAGAATACCAAGGGCTTGTGGAGCTTGGAAAGGAAGCCTTTCAGGCCTAGGTTGGGCCACCCCTTGCTCAATCCAATTGAAAAATCCAGCCTGAAACAACTAGCCTAACTCTTGCGAGTTAGCATCAAAGTTTATGGGTAAGCTTGGCCTTCTTGGGCCTATGTTCCAATTACCTCTCCCTCGGTTTCCTTGGCCACGGCTATCTCTGCTGAAAAATCTCATTCATGCATTCATGATTGATTATCACATAGTCCTTTTAATAACCATAGATGATAACTATTTAAAAATCTGAAATATATTTTGGCTCAACAACATATCAGGCTCATGCAATCCAATCCACATAAATTTTTTAACTATTTTCAATGAGCAGGGGGTGAAAAAAATGTCCTGTGATATGCGAGGGGCTTGTATTTAGCGAAAAATGATAAAATGAGGGGGAAAAGAAACATGGTTACTGCTAAAAGACCACAACAATCAACTGTAATGAAAATCAAAGAAAACATCATTGTAATCCAACCAAGAAAATGTGACTCTAAACTGCTTCAATACATAATTCTTCTTGACTATAATTAAATTTTAGAACAGAGAGTGAAAAATGAATGTGGGGAGGTGAGGGGTTTGTAATTAGCGAAAAGAGAAGAAAAAATGGTAGGGAAAGAGAGCAATTATTGTTCATAAAATTAATTAAGTGATCCATAAAACCATTCTATAAAAGGAAACACACCAACGATATGACGACTGAGACTCAAAATAATTTGTAACATCCCCAACCACCCAGGCTGTGCCACGATACATGAGAGAACGATTTCATTCTCTTTGCGGAACATATTGTAAAATACCCAGCATCCAACTGAGCTATGCCACATAAAATTTTTGAACTGCATGCAATTGAAACATATACACATAGAACTCTTGCGGAACATTATATATAAAATGTAAATAGACAAATACATTTCATAAATGCATGGATTCATACTAAAATAACATTAAACATATACATGCAACATATACATGAAATACCCATAAATATACAGATAGTTATAAGCACACATAGGATAAACCCATAAAAATAAACATGTAAATAATGATGCAACATGTAAATTTATCACACAGTTGACACTTATCTTGGTAATAATATCACCACATGCGTGTAGACCTTCCACGAACCTCCTAGCCTTATACCACACTGCTCATCACTCCCAACAGTGGGTCGCTAGAACTAAACTCTACCCGGGTAAAGGGATTCCTAACGAGGCTAATGGCTCATAGACAACAAGAAATACTCCATCATAGGTGTCAACTCAAACTAACATCCTATAGTCTCTCATTCCCCTCATGCCTATCCCACCCCAGGAGTTGTGCCCCTTCTCTACTCAACAGTCCTTTGGCTGCCCCACTTCCTTTTCAGGCTTCAACAATAGGTCGGACAGGAAGTCTCAGACCCTTGTAGCTATGGTTTAGCATCTTTAGGAAATCAATTCCCCATCAATTATCTCACCGAGAGAGAATTTCTCATGGGCTTGACAACTAGCCTATTCAATATCCCATGGGCCTGACAACCCAATTCTTTAGTCCAAATCTCAAGCCAACCCACTACACAAACAAGTATGACTATCAATACAGGTTCAGGTACACCAACATGAAGGTATGGAATTTAACTTAATGAGGGAGTCAACGCTCAGAGAATGATTCACTTCCTAATCGTCAGAATCGTGGATGAAATCCCCCATGAATGAACTAAGTCCCAACAATATGTATGCATGTCCCCAAATTGACACTTGTCATGTTGGAATCTACTTTGGCCCACTTGTCCCCAACTTTGGAACTTAGAATAAAATAATTATCCATACTTTATACTTTAATAAATATTAATATAATATTCCTTTTTGGCTTAAGTTCCCTAGCTTAGTCATTTTTCTTAACTTTTAGCCCCTCCCTTTTCCTAACTAGTGGAGTTTAGTCCCCCATACTCTTTTATCATGGTCAGTTTGTGCGCAATGATATATTTTATATTAATGATGAGACATGTACAAAATAGGCACGTTGGCCTTTAACATCTAGGATCTCCGGCCTAATAATCACAAAACGGCTCACCAGCCTATAAAACACAACATATACACAAAGGCTACCTAGCCTCAAAATCCCATGCACTTAAGTTGTTGCGTGTGGTATCCTGGAATGTGCACACTTCCTCATTTTACTGCACAATACAGATGCACACTATGCCATGAAAGGTGCATACAAAACAAATCATATCAAACTCTCTAACTTAAGTACATATTCATTTACATTACAATTGGGTTCAGCCTAAGGATATTACAATCCCCTCACCTTATTTATGCGTTTTCCTCAGTGCATTATGTACTCACACACAACAAAATTTCAAAAATCCTCAAAACGATGTGGGTATTCTTCCTGCATTGCATCCTCATGCTCCTAAGTAGTGTCCTCAAGATTGTATTAGGTCCATTGGACCTTTACAATCCTTATGGATCGATTTCGAAGTTGTTTGATTTTCCGGTCCAGAATGCATACCGGATGCAATTGGAAAGCGCCTTCTTGCTCCACCTGAATCACATTCCAATCAATAACATGATTAGCATCATGTATATATTTCTTGAGAAATGATACATGGAATAAATTATGAACAGACATATATGCATGCAATGCAATCATCTAATCCACTATACCAATCCTCTATAGGATTTCAAACGGCCCAGAATAGCGAGTTTCCAACTTTGAACAATTTCTCAACTTCAAGGAACTTCTGTTGGATTTCGTTTTCAAAAATACATGGTCTCCCACTTTGAATTCTCTGTGAGTTCTGCCCTTATCAACATAGATTTTCTTTCTATCTTGGGAAGCCTTTAAATTTTTCTTTATTTTCAACATTTTCTCCTCCATTTCCTTGTGTAAATATGGCCCAACCACTACTCTATATGCTGGGTTATCCCAACTTACTAGTGTGTTGCATTTTCTGCCATAAAGTGCCTCAAATGGGCTCATCTTTAGAGATGTTTGGTACCCATTGTTATAAGCAAACTCTATCAAGTGTAGGAAGTCTTCCCATTTTGATGGTTTATCCATCACATACATCTTCAACATATCTTCAATCACTTGATTCACCCTCTCTGTTTGTCCATCTGATTCTGGATGATAAGTTGTACTAAAATTCAAATTGGTTCCAAATCCATTAAATAATCCCTTCCAAAATTTTGAGGTGAATTTTACATCTCTGTCAGACACAATTGTCTTAGGTATGCCATGTAATCGAGCAATTTCTCTCATATAAACATCATCAATGTTGGTTTCCTTGTGAATGAGCTTAACTGGAATCAAATGGGTAGCTTTAGTAAGCTTATCCACCACTACCATGATAGAATCATGTTGCCTGTTTGTTCTTGGCAGTTTGGTGATAAAATCCATTGTTACAACTTCCCATTTCCACTTAGGAATGAGTAATGGTTGTAGAAAACCAGATGGGTGTCTATGATCATCCTTTACCTTTTGACATTACAAATTTTTAGCAATAAAACCAACAACCTCTTTCTTCATGCATGGCCAATAATATGGGCTCGTGACAGCTGTAATAGTTTTCTGATAACCTGGGTGCCCAGCATAAGGTACAATATGCATTCCCCGCAATATCATATTTTTCAATTCCTGGGAATTTAGTACATAAATTCTACCCCTGTACATGATAATTTCATCATTATCTATCTTGTATTCTTCAATTTTCTGTTGCAAATTACCTTGTTGTAATTTTGCCACTAATTCCTTGTATTGCAAATCTAATTTTGCAGCCTCTAAAATTTTGGGTTTCAAATTTGATTGGTACATGCTAATGGTTGTAGCATGCAATTCATGCACTCTCTTGTTGAGTGAATAAACCACTTTGTTCTATTTCCCTTTGATATTCTTTATATCAAAGTCATATTCACTTAGAAATTCTAACCATCTCCTTTGCCTAGCATTTAGAGTTGGCTGATCAAATAAATAATTCAGACCATTATGGCCTGTCCTTAGCTCAAACCTTTTCCCTATGAGATAGTGTCTCCATTTCCTCAAGGCATGCACTATGGCTGCCAATTCCAAATCATGAGTGGCATGGTGTCTTTCATACTCCTTCAACTTCCTTGATTCATAACATATAACAAACCCAGTTTGAGTGAGGACTCCACCAAGTCCTTCTTTACATGCATCTATGCATACAATGAAGTCTTCATTTGGGTATGCAATCCTTAGTATCAGAGCACTTGTTAATAATTTTTTCAAGTGTTGGAAACTATTTTCACAATTCAATGTCCACTGAAACTTCACACCCTTCTTTTGTAAGGAAGTGATTGGGTGTGCAATATTTGAGAATCCTTCAATAAATCTCCTATAGTAGCCTACAATACCCATGAATGATCTCACCTCTATCACATTCTTTGGCTCTGACCATTCTCTAATGGCTTCTATCTTCTCTGGATCCACTGCTACCCCATCCATTGAAATGATATGTCCCAAGTAATGAATTTGTTTTTGATAAAATGAGCACTTGCTCAATTTGGCATACAACGGATGCTCCCTTAACACTTGCAACACCATCCTCAAATGATTCTCATGCTCTTCTTCTGACTTGGAATATACAAGTATTTCATCCAAAAATACAATGACAAACTTGCCTAAATATTCTCAGAAAAGACCATTCATTAAGCACATGAAAACAACTGATGTATTTGGCAACCCAAATGGCACCACTATAAACTCACAATGACCATACCTTGTCCTGAAGGGGGTATTGTTGATATCTTCCTCAATCCTTACCTCATGGTATCCTGACTTGAGATCTATCTTTCAAAATATCTTTGCATCTTTCAATCCATCAAAAATATCATCAATCCTTGGCAGAGGATAATTGTTCTTAATATTCACTTTATTCAACTTTCTGAAATCAATGCACAATATCAATGTCCCATATTTCCTCTTCACGAACAAGACTAGGGCACCCCAAGGTGACAAACTTGTTGATACTGAGAGGGGGGTGAATTAGTATCAAGTAGAATTTAAAAAAAAATCAACTTATATTTAAACCATTCAATTAGATCAAATGAGAAATGAACAATAGTATAAGATTTACATCAATACACCACAATACACCATGCACAATATCTGATAAATAATCAATAGTTATTGGTCAAGGGAGGTAATGAATTCCAAAGGTAGCTACAACTTCCAAATATAAAGGGAGGGATAAAATTCCAAGAGGAAGATACAATCATCCAATATCAAGAGAGGGTTGACCTCTCCATCCTTTACCCTTCCTTCTACCCAAGAATATATGAGAGATAATAAAACTTTACATTAAATCATCACCATCAACCAACCATCACATAGAGCCTGATAATGCTTCCTGAGACTTCTTAAAATTCTGTAATTCTTGAATTATTGGAATATTCTAATCCTATAGATAATATTACTCAATGTATTCTCTAAAAATCCTCCAAGTTTCACTCCTTGAATCCTCCCCCAAAAAAAGTTATAGAAAGAATGGTAGACTTTATTCAATTCTGGTTTATTCAGGAGAGCGAAATTGTACAGAATGCCCCGCACTCAATATTTAACATCAGATTCTGAAACTCACATAAAAGAAACTAAAGTCTATAATAGTTCCAATTAAATTTGACCCACTTCATTTGGATTATCTATGAATAAGTTATGACTATTTTACCCAGAGCACCTGTTTATTGACAAGCTTCAGAACTGGTAAAAAACCCTATCTTCGATAGAGTGTATCTCCATAATTATAGAGAATATAGAGCTGAAAATTTTACCATAGGTACCTTGATATGTATTCTCAATACCATATCAATTTCACCATCTTAATCGTTCTAGAAAAAAAGTTATAGCGAAAATGGTAAGATGACCTCTAAATAACATACCTTAGAACACATAACCAAAAGACATCATCCTCCCTTAAAATCCGGCCTTCTTTACTTCTGATTTCCTCTGAAATTTGACTTATGTATATCAAATGAATTTATAATGATATTTATTTATATCATTTATTTCACTTCCTTTTAACATTAGGGCCGACTTGGAACTTTTTTATTTTGTAATTCTTTTCTTTAATTATCTTCAAGGCCTACATGTAGTTCCTTCTTCAATTCACTTTCTCATCTTCAAAAATTCATTTCTCCTCAACCATGAGGATCCAAGTGATGTGCCACCTACCATTGGAAACAACGTGATGTATACTATCCATCCATGGGTTTTGTTTCTACATGTACATTTTCCTTCATGTCCAAATACCTTCATCAATCTTGCGGTCCAAAACCAACGACTAGGGTTGAAATCAATGACAACAACCAATCTTCCAACAATCTCCCCCTTTGTCATTGATGAAAACACTCATGCT
This sequence comes from Picea glauca, assembly GCA_000966675.3. Taxonomy (NCBI): domain Eukaryota; kingdom Viridiplantae; phylum Streptophyta; class Pinopsida; order Pinales; family Pinaceae; genus Picea; species Picea glauca. The sequence goes on from JZKD02S1433775.1 coordinate 790,695, forward strand.
CCCCCTATCATCATGATCTGAATTTATCTCCCCCTTTGACATCAATGGAAAAGGGTAGGGCTTCTCCCCCTGATTTTAAGCACAAAAGGTAAGTCTCTTCTTTGGGGTTGCTCCCCCTGAGCACGCGGCACTCAATAATACTTCATCCTTATTTTTGGTCTTTGAGACTTTTTCTTCCTTGGAATCCTTTTGTGTGGCTTCTTCCTTCTCTCTCATATTCAAGTATAGGATGCATATGTTGTTCGGTCTTCTTTTTGTAGTTGCAACCAATATTCCTGAGTTATTTTCTCTGATTTTACATTTTCGGGAGTCAAACGTAAGAGTGTATCCTTGATCATAGATTTTGCTGACACTGAGGAGATTATGATTTAGATATTCAACCAATAGGACTTTCATTATTTTAAATTTTCACTTCCAAGCTTTATAGTTCCTTTTCCAATTATTTTGGTAGATGAGTCATATTGAAATACAACATTTCCACCCTTTTTCTTCAAGCTGATAAATTTTCTTTGATATCTGGTCATATGAGATGAGCACCCACTGTTTATGAACCATTCATCTTCTTCTTTTCATTATTTAGTGACCAATGATATTCAAAAAATTTCATTGTGTGGAATTTATTTCCTTTTCCATGTTGTAGTTGGTATACAAACATCTGGCATACAATTATCTTCCTTCATCTCTCTACAATCCCATGTTTTGTGACCAAGATTATTGCACTTGTAACATACAATATTTTGAACCATTAATGGGTCAAATGAATTATAATTTATGTTGATAGGTCTACGAACATTTCCATATCTACTATTTTCTCCATTCATGTAGCTTGCATAGTTATTCCTTTCATTGATTCTACAGTTGATTGCCTTGTGTCCAAAATTTCCACAAGTATAACAATGTCCAACAAAGAAATTTTGATACCTGGGAGTAAGTGATCTTTTTTGTGGTGTGGTCCATCTGGGTTCAGGATCTATTATTTTGTAGTTTCCTTCATAATGATTGATTTCATACCTAATGGCAGAGGATCTTCTTGATGTCTCATTCCTTATGAATTCTAGTCTTCTATCTTGTTGTTCAACTTGTTATGGAGTGTTGATTTCATCATTTTCAACTTCCTTCTCTTGTTTTGTTGTCCTCAAACTGTCATTGTATCCTAGTCATTTATTGTTGTTTGGAGATCTTTGACTGCTAAGGATCTCATCTAATTTTCCAGTGCTTTGTTCGAACTTATTCAACTTTTCTATTGTCAATAGTAGCTCCCCTTTTGTGTGATACAATTATGCTTTCAATTTCTCATAATCTTCTAATTGTTCCTTCAAGCTATTACTGGTCTTTTCAATCTTGTAATTATCTTCTTCACAACTACTCAATTCACCTTTTAGTATTATGTTTGTGTTTCTAAGCTTGCTATTTCCAGTTTCAACATGCTTCAACTTTTCAATATTCTCACCTTCTTGTTCACTCTCTGCATTGTCTTTGTATCCACAAAAAGGAATCAAAGTTGGTTTCTTTATTTGAATCTTCTTCACAAATGATTTCTTCTTCTTTAAAATTCTTGTAATAATCATCCTGGGTTTCTTGGGTTATGAAGAGGACTTCTCCTCCATCATTATCTTCTTCATCACTCTCATCTGGGGAGATGTCATCATCCTTGTAGTAGAATCTCTTTTTATTGTTGAGACTTCTCTTTTTATAGTAGTAGTTTTCAACAATATGTCCTATTCTACCACAATTAAATCATTTGAGAGGAGACTTACCTTTGTATCTTCCACTTCCCTTTTGGAACCTTCTTACAAAATTTGTTATTTCTTCATCAAGGTCGTCATCCTTGTCCTTTGTCTTCTTTATGGATTTAAAGGCTGCTTCATTGTCTGGTTGGTCACTTTCTGTACCTATTCTCATTTCATATGCTATAAGAGACCCATGTAATTCATCCATTGTCATTTTGGTCAAGTTCCTAGTTTCTTCAATGGAAAACACCTTAGCATCATACTTCAAGAGAAGTGATCTCAACACTTTTTGTACAACCAAGGATTCATTGAGCTCTTCACATAATCCTATGATAACATTAACAACTTCATTAACTCTAAGAAATAGGTTACAATATCTTTTTTTCCATTCATCTTCAAATTTTCAAATTCTGCTCTATGTCATTGAAGCTTGACCTGCTTAATTTTTGGATCACCTTCATAAATACTCTTGAGTTTTTCCCATACCTCTTTACCAGTGTTGTAACCCATCACTTTTATAGCAATAGTTGGTACCAATGCTACTAGAATAACATGTCTGGATTTTGAATTACAACTCATAAGCTTATTCTCATTTGGATCGGTTGGAGCATTATTTGGGATTACATATACATTTACAACAGAGTACCAAATGTATACTCCCAAACCCGTTAGGTAATTTTTCACTCTATCACTCCAGTATGCATAATTTCTTCCATCAAATTTTTGAATCCCATTTGAAATGTGCTCTTGGTGATTCCTCTATGCTCAAGATTTTCCTTCCAGTGGTTAAACTGCTCTGAAGGAAACCTACTTTGATACTAATTGTTGATACTGAGAGGGGGGTGAATTAGTATCAAGTACAACTTAAAAAAAAAATCAAATTATACTTAAACCATTCAATTATATCCAATGAGAAATGAACAATGGTATAAGAGTTACATCAATACACCACAATACACCATGCACAATATATGAGAAATAATCAATAGTTATTGGTTAAGGGAAGTAATGACTTCCAAAGGTAGCTACAACTTCCAAATATAAAGGGAGGGCTAAACCTCCAAGAGGAAGATACAATCCTCCAATATCAATATAGGTTTGACCTCTCCATCCTTGCCCCTTCCTTGCACCCAAGAATATATGAGAGATAATAAAACTTTACATTAAATCATCACCATCAACCAACCATCACATAGAGCCTGATAATGCTTCCTGATACTTCTTCAAATTTTGTAATTCTTAAATTATTTGAATATTCTAATCCTATAGATAATATTTCTCAATTTATTCTGTGAAAATCCTCCAAGTTTCACTCCTTGAATCCTCCCAAAAAATAAGTTACAAAAAGAATGGTAGACTTTATTCAATTCTGGTTTATTCGAGAGAGCGAACTTGTACAAAATGCCCCATGATCAATATTTAACATCAGATTCTGAAACTCTCACAAAAGAAACTACCGTTCGTACTATTTCCAATGAAACTAGTCCCACTTCATTTGGATTCTCTATGAATAACTTATGACTATTTTACCCGGAACACCTGTTTATTGACTAGCTTCAGAACTGGTAAAAAACCCTATCCTACATAGAGTGTATCTCCATAATTATAATGAATCAAGAGCTAAAACTTTTACCAGAAGTACTTTTATATGTATTATGAATACCATATAAATTTCACCATATTTATAGTTCTATAAGAAATGTTATAGTGAAAATGCTAAGATGACCTATAAATAACATACCTTAGAACACATCACCAAAAGACTTCATCCTCCCTTGAAATCTGACCTTCTTTACTTCTGATTTCTTCTGAAATTTGACTTATGTATATTATATGAATGTATAATGATATTTATTTATACCATTTATGTCACTTCATTTTAACATTTGGGCCAACCTAACACTTTCTTATTTTGTAATTCTTTTCTTTAATTATGTTCAGGGCCTACATGTACTTCCTTCTTTAGTTCACTTTGTCATCTTCAAAAATTCAGTTCTCCTCAACCATGAGGATCCATGTGACATGACACATACCACTAGAAACAAAATGATGTATACTATCCATCCATGGGTTTTGTTTCTGCAGGCACATTTTCCTTCATATCCAAATATCTTCATCAATCTTGCGGTCCAAAACCAATGACCAGGGTTGACATCAATGACAACAACCAATCTTCTAACAATTTGGGCATATATAACCCTTCTTCAAAAGTTCTTCAAGCTGCATTTGTAACTCCTTCAGATTCGGTGTACTCATTATGTATGGAATCTTTGACACTGGAGCTGCTCTAGGCATTAAATTTATAGAGAAATCAATATCTCTCTTTGGGGGTAATCCCGGTACCTCCTTGAACAGATCTTCAAATTCTTCCAGGACTGCATGATCTTCCAAATTTGGCACCTTATCTTATGTGTCTCTTCCATATAAGATGAAAATATTTGACACCCTTCTCTATAACATTTCTTCAACTGCAATGATGAAATTTCTCTAATGGTTACCTAGGAATTCCTTGCACTTTCCTTAGATTTCCTTCCTCATCCAAGCAAGTAAATGCCTTGTCATGACAGTCTAGGATAACATGTTGTTGGTCCAATCAATCCTTCCCAATTAGACAGTCATAGGAACCTAAAGGAAATATGTTCAAATATTCCCTAGTGTTCATCCCATTCATGTCCATAAGACATGACTTAACCATCTCATTGACTTTTATTTTGTCTCCGGTATCCAATTGTACCAACCAAGATTTCCCATGCTTGCTTCTTAGAAAATGAAAACTTTCCACTATCGTGGGATCTATATAACTATGGCTAGCTCCTGAATCAATTAAAATAGCAATGGTTTGGTTGTTGATCATAATTCAACTTCAATCATATGTGACTAATACTTTGCTTGCTTGTTATCCAGCGCTGCATAAATCCTTGGTACATTTCTTCCCATGTCCTCCACTGTTTCATCTTGTTGTACATTCTGAACAGTTTTCACTTTCTCACTTCTGTGCAAACAATCTCTAAACATATGATCTCCTTTACAACCCTAACATTGAATAGGTGGTTTCCTTGGCCTTTGACCCCCTATATCAATCATTCTGGGTTCTCTAGAAGTTGGTTTTCCCTGAGTATTATTTTTGAAGAATGGTGTCTTAGCTCCCTTCTTCCTCTAATCCATATTGAATTTCTTTTTGTCTTCCCAGGATTTTTGGAAAGTTGGCCTTGATTTTTGTTGATAACATAGGCATTTATCTCACCTTATGGTCTCCTCCAATGTCTTGGGATCATCATATTGTATTTTGTCACTGATGAATGATGGGAGTCCACTCAAATACCTTTGAATCTTAATTGTCTCATCCTTAATGAAAGAAACATACTTCAACAATTCTAAAAACCTTCTTTAAAATTCATCTATTGTCATACTCTCAAGATTGAGTTCAAATAACTATTTCATCTTCTTGTCATAGTATCTCTTAGTCAAGCATTTCTTCTCAAAATACTTCTTGAATTCCCTCCAAGTAACTTTTTTCTCCTTACTGTGTTGCACCTGCACAAGTTGATCCCACCACATGGATTCCTTTCCCTTGATTTGATAGATGGAAATTCTACCTTCTGCATGAGAAGAATAATTATGCAATTGAAAATACTTTCGCATTCCCAACAACCATGTCTCCACATCTTCATCCTTCTTGTGTTCACCATCAAATGTACGAGGTTTGATTTTGTTCATTTCTCCTCATAGCTCATCCACCCAAGACCTCTTATGCTTTATGACAGGGGATGGATTTGAGCTACTATCTTCTCTCTTAATGGAATGCTTCGGGGAGTGATGGTGATGTATTCTGACACTTCTTTCTCTTCTTTTCTCATCAGGAGGCCTGTGACTTCCTGATTTGCTTGAGCCACTCTCCTTATCTAATTTATTTTCTATTATGTTCAAGCTCTGCAATAACTTCATGTTGAAGTCCTATTACTTCTCCTTGGCTCTCATAATCCTTTCAATATCATCTTTATGGCTTTGTACATCCTTCTGCAAATTTGTAATGGTCTCTACCATATTCATGTTTTTATTCCTTCCTTCTCCATGTCCATTGGAGTGTGTTCCTTCAATGCCCAAATGGACATCCGTCACTCTAATATCATATTCCTCACTGTAAGTCCTCTGTGATTCTTCCATTCCTCTCGACTCTGTGTTGATCTTGATCTGTTATATTTTTTTTAACTCTACAAAATGTGCAACCAACAAAACTTTGTCAGGTTAACCGACTCAACAATTTCATGAAAATATGAACCATTCTGGTTCAATAATATATCAGAATTATTTCTTCTGATTTCCTAGAAAATTGAATGTCGAGATAAATTTTCTGGATGGATATTTATATTCCGCTTTCCAACCATTTCCAATGCCTACTCCCATGCACAATTCCAAGTCTTGAATAGAAATTTACGATTATTTGAAAATTGCCCATTAATTTTTCTGTTCATACTTAAACTTGGTGCAATTATGCGCTATAATTAGGCATTTTCGCACCTACTCCATTGGATTTTTCATAGGAGATCAATTAGGTTTATTCATATACATATTATGGATAGTATGTCCAAGATTCACCTTTTTATGGGTTCTTGGCTGCTAGTTGTAGCTTGTTGAAGTTCTAGACCAATTTGTGTTTTTGGTCTGAAATGCTACATGTACCTTCTTTTCCATATTAAACACTTTTAGCATGCCCAAAAGTTTAATTCGGCCATGGGAATGTCTTATATGGCTCAATATATTTCCATTGACTTCTCCTGCACCTCAATTTGATTCTGGAGCATAAGGTTATGGCTCTTTGGAGTTACATGGGTCTTAAAATTTACCCTCCACTGTTTGTGTTGTAACTTTCTCGTAAAAGCTTTGTTTGAAGAACTGTTTACACCATTAGAAAGCTATCTTTGAGCCCTTTTATTTGAGATGCATAAACAAAGTGTGCCTAGGCACTCTGTTCTCATGGTTTTTGAATACCTAAAAACACTCTTGAGGGCCTAAAAAATGCACTGCAAAAAGATGACGTTAAAATGATATAAAACGTTGCAGAAAATCATTGGTTTTTCATTGTTGTTCACCTTCCAAACAAATTCACACACATAAATTTCAACCTGTACACCCATATTTAGCATGCACAACAACACCACAAGGTAAATCATGCTCCACACACCTTTAACCACTATGCATCACTTATCTGTCACGCCAATAACTGGTGCACACCACTTCTGTCTCGTGCATGAATATCCACCACACGTAGTTTTGGTTTCTGTACTAATACCTATTGTGCACAATTTTTGTGTTGCGCGTTGATATTCTGCATGCATTTCACTCTACATGTTGCACCATGCCAAAGTTTAGTATGCCCCCACCGCGCACCAATACTCTGCATGCACCATTAACTAAATTGTCACGTGACAACATATTCTCACATTGTGTGCGCACTAACCAAACTGCTCTGCGCTCTGCCAATACTCCACACACCATGAGTGCCATTATTATGTGTGTGCACACCGCGTGCACCTTTTTATGTGTATGGACACCATGCAATTCTAAATTTAGCGTGCACACCCACACACCAACATTTTTCCATGTGGTGCCACAATTTAGCACGCGCACCCACACACCAACATTTTTCCGCACGGTGCTAAAATTTTAGCACGCGCACCTGCATGCCAACATTTTTTCGGGCGGTGCCCAAAATTTAGCGTGCACACCATCAAACCAATAATTTTTGGTGAAATGCCCAATTTTTACATATCACAAGCTTTTCACTGCGCATCATGCATTTTTAGTGCGACCACCTACGTACACTCATTTTTATGCACATCAATTTCTTCATGAATTCTGCTACAGAAATTCGGTCTTTTTTCTAACTTTTTCCCAATTTATACTATAGACATTCTACAAGTATGAAATTTGTTCAATCTTACCCTGATAACACCAATTCAACCTCTGCAACAATAAATCGTTGTGGGTTGACATTTCTGGAACAAATTTACCCAAAATCAATTCACGAATTGAGAATTTTATTTACTAATCTCACTCCATCTATCATGGCTTCACTGTAACTTCAAATTCGACCAATTCCATCTCTGAATTTGGTAGAATAGATATTAAACCATTAATATATCACCACTTGGCTGAACACCTCATGTTTTCCCATGAATTTAACAACAGAAATTACAGATTTTCCCAATTCCGCCCAATTGTCGTTATTTGTTTTTTTACCATGGACGCTCTGGAACTTGAAATTTGGCCACTTTGAAATAAATTCTCTGTAAAATTTTGCTTCACTCAACTCCCTCGACCCATCCAGGCTCAGTTTTGAAAACTGAAGCTCTGATACCATATTGTAACTTCCCCATCCACCTAGGTTGGGCCACGATACACGAGAGAACGCTTTCATTCTCTCTACGGAACATATTTTAACATACCCAACATCCAACTGAGATATGCCAAGTAAAATTTACAAACTACATGCACTTAAAACATATACACATAGAACTCTTGTAGAACATTATGTATAAAATGTAAACAGACAAATACATTTTGTAAATGCATGGATTCATACTGAAATAATAGTAAACATATACATGCAACATATACATGAAATACCCATAAATATACAAACAGTTATAATGATGCAGGAGCATCGTGTACACATCAAGCGAGCCAGCACATTGAGCGGAAGACGGATGGATAAGCCAGCACACATTTTGAAAACACTTTGTATTTGCTGCGTGATCTTAAATGATTCATTTAAGAGATGACGCACTTGTATTGTAATGGACCTTGAGCGGATAAGCTCTTGTCCTTAGGTAGATGAGGCATTTAATAGATTTAATGCTGGTAGATAGAATAGTTAATTGTAAATTTGATAGCTTTAGAATTTCAAGAGGGAAAATGGATATAGACACCCTCCTTTGTACATTGTAACATGATTGAAACAGGAGAGAAAGAAGAGAAGAGTGGGCAGAGAATTGTGTAGAGAACATCCATATACAGATATTGAATTAATAGAAGAAAGCTTTGATTCAATTCCATGGTGATGTGTCTATTCTCTGTGTATTGATGTTGTGCTCATGAGTATTTGATTCCTGTCATACACTTGCTTTTATATGTTGTGTATGTCATTTCATGGTTGAATTTAGGTCTAAATAAGGGAGATAATAAGTTTCAATTGTTTCTTTATCTGAGCCAAGAGATTCCTACAAGAGTGCAAATGAATTCATCTGCATCGAGTGCGTTAATGAGGGCTCAATAGTTTAACTCTTGTTCTCATTCACCCACAAGCGAAATTGAGTTGTTGAAGCCGTGCAAGGAGTGCGCAGGCCAAGTGAAGTATCAGAGTTGCAATTCTGAGCAAATTACTAAAAGACTGCTGCTGCAGGAGTGTGCAGGGTCAAAAGACTTCACCACTTAGATAAAGTTGAATATTTGCCACAAGGAGTGCGTGCAAGGTTCCTTCTACATAAGGAAGAAACGAAAGGAAGATCAGGAGGAGTAGAATTTTTGAATTTATCGAAGGGTAAGTGCAGGAAAGTTGTTGTTGAATGTTTGAGTGAAGCATCGCAAGTTGGAAAGCAGACAATGAGTCTCGTGGAGAGACACTTCTTCCTTTTCATGGATTTTCACAGGGAGGAATGGACGGTCAAAATCATCCGAGGAGATTTCCCGAGGTTTCCAGAGCCGTTGGATCTCTCAGAGACGCAAGGCAGTTACAGCGCAGGCGTGGAGAGGATTCGAAGCTTAGGAGAGGTAGTACCATTTATCCAAGACGGTCAGAGTCATTGGATTATTCAGGAGACCGCCCATTGGGACCTCGTGAGGAAAGTGCCTAAGAAAAGGTAAGGATATATGCGAGTACGTGAAGCAGCAAAGTGGCGAGAGGATCAGGAGTGTCTATCTGAACGGGACAGGTGGCGTAAGACCTCGGAGGTTCAACGTCTCGGACCTCGAGAGTCAAGGTAGGAGTCATTTGATCTCATGAGTGGTGAAGTCACGAGGGAGTGAGATCGTGAGTCTCGACCTTTTGGTGTCTCGTGTGTCAAGAGTCGGAGAACCCAGTGTTGGGACTTGCGAGTAGCGAAGGCGCGATAGTGCAAGGTCACAATAGTGCAAAAATCCCGAGAGAAGTGATGGGTGTGGATGAGTCAAGTCACACGGGTGTATCGGAGTCTCGGTACCTCAGGTATCGAAGGTTAGAGAACAAAAAGATTGGTATCGCGAGTAGCAGAGTCGCGAGGTACGATCTGCCGAGGAGTAAGGAAGGGGATCGCACGACGAAGAGAACCTTTGGGGTGAGAAAGTTCCGATAAGGGATTGGAAGAGCGTTTTAGCTCTTCGGGCTGAGAAGAGAGGAGGGTCCTGGTGGGAGCGGACATGCACAGTGAGGGAGGTGCACGGGCTGCGTCAAAGTGGTATCAGAGCGGGGATTGACTCTTTGTTTTTCATAGTAGAGAGAGAGAATTTTCCATGCCGCCCAGAAGAGAAAGACAGTCACCCGACCCAGAAGATAGGGAGGTGAGAAGAAGAGGCAGGTTGGCAAGAAATCCAGAGATGGAAAGATAGATACGAGATCTCAGAGCGAGACTCGAGGAGATGGAAACAACTCAAAGACGCACCGCGGGTGTAGGGGATCTTAGTGATTTCGACAATGAAGCTGAAGTTGAACCGCAAGGGGAAGTTGTAGCCGAAGATGCAGCAAATGAGCGATTGATTAAAGCTATTACCCATATGAGTTCAAAGGCGAAAATGGACATTCCAGCTAATGAAGGAAGCCTGGATGCAGAGGAGCTACTGGATTGGATCCGAGCTCTTGATACCTACTTCTATTATGAGGATATCGAAGAGGATAAAAAGGTCAGGCATGCATTCACAAAATTGAAGGGACATGTAGCATTATGGTGGGATGAGATTCAAGCTGACAGGCGCTACAAAGGAAAGAAAAAAATCAAAAGTTGGGATTGAATGATTGCAAAGATGAAAGCGAAATTCATCCCATACAAGATGAAAGAGATTCCTGCAAGAGTGCAAATGAATTCATCTGCATGGAGTGCGTTAATGAGGGCTCAATAGTTTAACTCTTGTTCTCATTCACCCAGAAGCGAAATTGAGTTGTTGAAGCCGTGCAAGGAGTGCGCAGGCCAAGTGAAGTATCAGAGTTGCAATTCTGAGCAAATTACTAAAAGACTGCGGCTGCAGGAGTGTGCAGGGTCAAAAGACTTCAACACTTAGATAAAGTTGAAGATTTGCCACAAGGAGTGCATGCAAGGTTCTTTCTACATAAGGAAGAAACGAAAGGAAGATCAGGAGGAGTAGACTTTTTGAATTTATCGAAGGGTAAGTGCAGAAAAGTTGTTGAACGTTTGACTGAAGCATCGCAAGTTGGCGAGCAGACAATGAGTCTCGTGGAGAGACACTTCTTCCTTTTCATGGATTTTCACAGGGAGGAAAGGACGGTCAAAATCATCCGAGGATATTTCCCGAGGTTTCCAGAGCCGTTGGATCTCTCAGAGACGCAAGGCAGTTACAGCGCAGGCGTGGAGAGGATTCGAAGCTTAGGAGAGGTAGTACCATTTATCCAAGACGGTCAGAGTCATTGGATTATTCAGGAGACCGCCCATTGGGACCTCGTGAGGAAAGTGCCTAAGCAAAGGTAAGGATATTCGCGATTACGTGAAGCAGCAAAGTGGCGAGAGGATGAGGAGTGTCTATCTGAACGGGACAGGTGGCGTAAGACCTCGGAGGTTCAGCGTCTCGGACCTTGGGAGTCGAGGTAGGAGTCATTTGATCTCATGAGTGGTGAAGTCACGAGGGAGTGAGATCGTGAGTCTCGGCCTTTCGGTGTCTCGTGTTTCGAGAGTCAGAGAACCGAGTGTTGGGACTTGTGAGTAGAGAAGGCGCGATAGTGCAAGGTCGCAATAGTGCGAAAGTCCTGAGAGAAGTGATGGGTGTGGACGAGTCAAGTCACACGGGTGTATCGGAGTCTCGGTACCTCAGGTATCGAAGGTTAGATAACAAAAATATTGGTATCGCGAGTAGCAGAGTCGCGAGTTACGATCTGTCGAGGAGTAAGGAAGGGGATCGCGCGACGAAGAGAACCTTTGGGGCGAGAAAGTTCCGATAAGGGATCGGGAGAGCGTTTTAGCTCTTCGGGCTAAGAAGAGAGGAGGGTCCTAGTGGGAGAGGACATGCACAGTGAGGGAGGTGCACGGGCTGCATCAAAGTGGTATCAGAGCGGGGATTGACGCTTTGTTTTTCATAGTAGAGAAAGAGAAGTTTCGATGCCGCCCAGAAGATAAAGACAGTGACCCGACCCAGAAGATAGGGAGGTGAGAAGAAGAGGCAGGTTGGCAGGAAATCCAGAGATGGAAAGACAGATACGAGATCTCAGAGTGAGACTCGAGGAGATGGAAACAGCTCAAAGATGCACCACGGGTGTAGGGGATCTTAGTGATTTCGACAATGAAGCTGAAGTTGAACCGCCAGGGGAAGTTGTAGTCGAAGATGCAGCAAACGAGCAACTGATTAAAGCTGTCACCCGTATTAGTTCAAAGGCAATAATCGACATTCCGTCTTATGAAGGAAGCCTGGATGCAGAGGAGCTACTAGATTGGATCCGAGCTCTTGATACCTCCTTCGATTATGAGGATATCGAAGAGGATAAAAAGGTCAGGCATGCTATCACAAAATTGAAGGGACATGTAACATTAGGGTGAGATGAGCTTCAAGCTGACAGACACTACAAAGGAAAGCAAAAAATCAAAAGTTGGGATTGAATGATTGCAAAGATGAAAGCGAAATTCATCCCAAGAGACTACCAAATAAATCTATTCAGGAGAATGTTGAACCTGAGGCAAAAAATGATGACAGTGAAAGAATACACTGAGGAATTCTACTGACTGAACATCAGAGTAGGTCATCGGGAGAGCGATGATGAGAAGGTTGCCAGATACTTGAATGGTCTGAGATACAACATTCAAGATGAATTAAGCATGACGACCACTAGAACGGTTGAGGATGCTTACGAGATGGCTCTGAAAGCTGAGGAGAAGATGAGTCATAAGCAAGGAGAGTGAGGGTGAGGCAGAAGTCAGCCCAGAGGCAAGGAAGTTTCCCAAGATAAATACCAGAAGCTGAAGGAGGATTGGAAGAGACCTCAGGGTAAAGATGAAAGAGGCGGAACCTCATAGCAAGGACAACAATATGCTGAGCAGAGGAGACATCATAATGAATAGAGAGGAGATTATGCTGATGCAAACACTTTTCCTTGTACCAGAGGTAGGGGAAGAGGCCAAGGTGGAATCATCACATGTTTCACATGTGGAAAGGATGGACATAAAGTAGTTTACTATCCAGACAGGAAAAAGGACAGAGGAGAAGCTCACATCGCTAAAGCACAGAGGCAAGATGCTGAAGCAGAAGACATAGAAAGTGGAAGGTCATTGATGATGCGTAAAGTTTTTTTGACACCTGGGAAAGAGGCGGAGGACTCAGCTCAAAGGACCAGACTATTCAGAATAGCTTGCAAAACCAAGGACTGGAAATGCAAGGTTATTGTGGACAATGGAAGCACAGACAATCTCATTTCGACCGAGATGGTGGAAAAGTTGGAACTGGAGAAAACTAATCACCTGAGACCATACAAGGTCTCATGGCTATAGAAAGGACATCAGGTGAGTGTCACTAAACAATGCTTAGTTGAATTTAAAATTGGGGGATATAATGATAAGGTCTTGTGTGATGTCATTCCCATGGATGTATGCCATTTATTCCTGGGAAGACCATGGAAATATGATAGAAATGTGGTTCATGATGGGAGGATGAACACATATACTTTGGAGAAGGATGGGAGGATGCACATATTGCTTCCGATTAAGGACAAGGAAATGAAGCCGGAAGTAAGCAACACAATACTTCTCATGAGTGGGAAGGAGCTTCTTACAAAGATGGAGAAGAATGAAGATCCACAATTCTTTGTGGTCAAGAAACCAAGGATTGTCCTGACTAGCACAAGAGTGGACGACTTACCAGATGAGATTCAGGAACTGCGGGGAGAGTTCGCTAACATCATCATGGATGAACTACCTCGTTCATTTCCACCGATGAGGAGTGTGAGCCATCACATAGATCTCATACCAGGAGCAAGTTTTCCAAACAAAGTTGTGTACAGGTTGACGCCACAAGAGAATGAGGAAGTCAAAAAGAAGGTCCAAGATTTTTTGGACAAAGGACTGGTCAAGGAAAGTCTAAGTCTGTGTGTCATTCCAACGATACTAAGTCCGAAGAAGGAAGGAGGATGGAGGATGTGTACAGACTCCAGAGAGATCAACAAAATTACCATCAGGTACAAATTTCCACTGCCGAGAATGGATGATCTGATGGATTGCCTGAGTGGGGCAAATTATTTTTCGAAGATAGATTTGAAAAGCGAATATCACCAGATTCGCATGAGGGAAGGTGATGAATGGAAGACAACATTCAATACAAATGAAGGTTTGTACGTATGGCTGGTCATGCCATTTGGCTTGAAAAACGCGCCGAGCACATTCATGAGACTGATGAATGAAGTCCTAAGGGAATTCATCGGGAAATTTGTAGTCATATATCTGGATGATATATTGATCTACAGTAAAACAAAGGATAAACATTTGAAACATTTAGCCATTGTGATGAGGAAGCTATAGCAGGAGAAGCTGTTGATTAATATGAAAAAGTCCTCATTTTTGAAGACAGAGTTCATTTACTTGGTTTTTTTCATATCGGCGAATGAGCTGAAAATGGATCCGAGTAAAGTGGAATTGATCAAGAATTGGCCATCACCGAGAAATGTTTTTGAGGTGAGGAGTTTTCATGGACTGGATAGTTTCTACTGAAAATTCATCAGGAATTTCAGTGGAATTAGCGCAACAATGATGGACACAGTGAAGAAACGACACAAGTCTTTTCATTGGACATCGGAGGCTAAGAGGATCTTCAATCTATTGAAGCAGAAGATAATGGAACGACCAGTGTTGGTGTTGCCGGACTTCAAGAAGACATTTCAAGTGAAATGTGATGCAAGCGGATATGCCATAGGAGAGGTCTTGAGTCAGGAGGATAAACCAGTTGCATATTTCAGTGAGAAGCTGGATGAAGCAAAGATGAAATACTCCATGTATGATAAAGAGTTTTATGCCATCATACAGGCACTGAAGAAGTGGAGGCATTACTTGATACCTAAGGAATTTGTATTGTACAGTGATAATCACGCATTGCAGTTTGTGAGTCAACAAGAGAAGTTGAATCAGAAACATGCAAAATGGGTAGAGTATATGCAGAATTTCACGTTTGTGATTAAACACATTTCAGGCACTGCTAACAAAGTGGCTGATGCTTTGAGCAAGAAATGTTTGTTGCTGCAGGAATTCCGAGTCAAAACCTTGGGTTTTGAAAACCCAAAGGACATGTATGCAGGATATGCAGACTTCAGAGAAGCATATGAAGCAACTGAGAATCCAATTCTCAGGGATCGGAGCCTGTGGATAGATTATATGATCTAGGAAGGATTGTTGTTTAGAGGCAATCAACTATGTATTCCGAATTGCTCCATGAGGGAGAATTTGCTAAAGGAAAAACACAGCGACGGTTTGGCAAGACATTTTGGCCATGATAAGACATTCGCGAAGCTGAGCGAATCATATTTTTGGCCAGACATGCGAATAGATGTCAAAATATTTGTTGACAGATGCAGGATTTGTCAGCATTCGAAGGGGAGGAAACAAAATGCAGGTTTCTATCAGCCATTGCCCATACTAGAGAGGCCATGGGAGGCGATAAGCATGGACTTTGTATTGGGTTTTCCAAGAATGTAGAGAGGAGTTGATTCCATCTTTGTGGTGGTGGAAAGGTTTTCTAATATGGTACATTTCATTCCATGCCAGAAGACCAGCGATGCGACTCACATCGCAAATTTGTTTTTCAAGGAGGTCATTCGACTTCATGGGTTACCCAGAAGCATTGTATCGGACAAGGATACGAAATTCATAGGTCATTTTTGGAGGACGCTATGGAAGAAGCTAGGGACTAACTTGGCATTTAGTTCGGCTTATCATCCGCAGACAGACGGACAAACGAAAGTAGTTAACAAAGGTCTGGGAGACTTGTTGAGAAGCTTGGTGACATAGCACCATAGTAGTTGGGACAACATATTGCCATGGGCAGAGTTCTCATACAACGATTCAGTGAATCAGAGTACAGGCAAAAGCCCATTTCAGATTGTGTATGGGACACAACCGAGGGGAGTTTCTAAACTCAGGGATTCAGAACAGACTTTGACTAGTAGCACTAGTGCAAAAGAGTTCGCTGAAGCGATGAAGGAACTTCACAGCAAGGTGAAGCAGCGACTGATAGACTCAAATCAGGAGTACAAGCACAGAGAAGATCAATGGAAGAGACAACTTCAGTTCGAAGTTGGTGATCTAGTTCTAGCACATCTGAGGAAGGAAAGGTTCCCAAGGGGAACATACAACAAGCTGAAAATGAAGAAAATTGGGCCATGCAGAGTCCTAAAGAAATTGGGAGAAAATGCTTACGAGATTGAATTGTCGGATGACATCGGGATATCTCCGACATTCAATGTCTCAGAATTATATCCATATAAGGATGAGGAAGCAGGAACTAGAAATGATGAACATCCAGTGATCCAGTGGATGAAGCAGATGTCGATAGCAGAGAAGCCGCAGATGGAGTGCATGCTGGACAAGTGAGTGGGTAAGAAAACCAGGCAGAAACAATATTTCGAGTACCTGGTCAAGTGGAAGAATCACCCAGTGGAAGATGCTAGCTGGGAGACTGAAGCAATGATACAAAAGCATGGACAGACCGTGCAGGAGCTCATGGACAGGAGCCCATGAAAATTTTCAAGCTGAGGAGTATGATGCAGGAGCATCGCGTACACATCAAGCGAGCCATCACATCGAGCGGAAGACGGCTGGATAAGCCAACACACATTTTGAAAAAACTTTGGATTTGTTGCATGATCTTAAATGATTCATTTAAGAGACGACGCACTTATATTGTAATGGACCTTGAGCAGATAAGCTCTCGTCCTTAGGTAGATGAGGCATTTAATAGATTTAATGCTGGTAGATAAAATAGTTAATTGTAGATTTGATAGATTTAGAAGTTCAAGAGGGAAAACAAATATAGACACCCTCCTTTGTATATTGTAACATGATTGAAACAGGAGAGCAAGAAAAGAAGAGTGGGAAGAGAATTGTGTAGAGAACATCCATATAGAGATATTGAATTAATAGAAGAAAGCTTTGATTCAATTGCATGGTGATGTGTCTATTCTCTATGTATTGATGTTGTGCTCATGAGTATTTACTTCCTGTCATACATTTTCTTTTATATGTTGTGTATGTGATTTCATGGTTGAATTTAAGTCTAAAAGAGGGAGAGAGTAAGTTTCAATTGTTTCTCTATCTGAGCCAGGAGATTCCTGCAAGAGTGCAATTGAATTCATCCGCATGGAGTGTGTTGATGAGGGCTCAATAGTTTAACTCTTGTTCTCATTCACCCAGAAGTGAAATTGAGTTTTTGAAGCCGTGCAAGGAGTGCGCAGGCCAAGTGAAGTCTCAGAGTTGCGATTCTGAGAAAATTACTGAAAGATTGCTGCTGCAGGAGTGTGCAGGGTCAAAAGACTTCAACACTTAGATAAAGTTGAAGATTTGCCGCAAGGAGTGCGTGCAAGGTTCCTTCTACGTAAGGAAGAAGCGAAAGGAAGCTCGGGAGGAGTAGAGTTTTCAAATTTATCGAAGGGTAAGTGCAGGAAAGTTGTTGTTGAACGTTCGAGGGAAGCATCGCAGGTTGGGGAGCAGACAACAAGTCTCGTGGAGAGACACTTCTTCCTTTTCATGGATTTTCACAGGGAAGAACGGACGGACGAAATCATCCGAGGAGATTTCACGAGGTTTCCGGAGCCATTGGATCTCTCAGAGATGCAAGGCGGTTACAGCGCAGGCGTGGAGAGGATTCGAAGATCAGGAGAGGTAGTACCATTTATCCAAGACGGTCAGATTCGTTGGATTGTTCACAAGATCGCCTATTGGGACCTCGCGAGGAAATTCCCTAAGCAAAGGTAAGGAGAGTCACGAGTACGTGAAGCAACGAAGTGGCGAGAGGATCAGGAGCATCCATCTGAATGGGACAGGTGGTTTAAGACCTCGGAGGTTCAGCATCTCGGACCTCGGGAGTCGAGGTAGGAGTCATTTGATCTCATGAGTGGTGAAGTCACGAGGGAGAAATATTGCGAGTCTCGGCCTTTCGGTGTCTCGTGTGTCCGGAGTCGGAGAACCGAGTGTTGGGACTTGCGAGTAGCAAAGGCACGATAGTGCGAGGTCGCAATAGCGCGGAAATCCCGAGAGAAGTGATGGGTGTGGACGAGTCAAGTCACACGGGTGTATTAGAGTCTCGGTACCTCAGGTATCGAAGGTTAGAGAACCAAAAGATTGGTATCGCGAGTAGCGGGGTCGCGAGTTACGATCCACTGAGGAGTAAGGAAGGGGATCGCGCGACGAAGAGAACCTGTGGGGTGAGAAATTTTCGATAAGGGATCGAAAGAGTGTTTTAGCTCCTCGGGCCGAGAAGAGAGGAGGGTCCTGGTGGGAGCGGACGTGCAAAACGAGGGAGGTGCACGGGCTGCGTCATATAAGCACACATAGGATAAAACCATAAAAATAAACACATAAATAATAATGCAACATGTAAATTTGTCACACAATTGACACTTATCTTGATAAAAATGTCACCAACTGCATGCAGACCTTCCAAAAACCTCCCAGCCTTATACCACACTGCTCATCCCTTCCAGCAGTGGGTCACCCTGAGCTAGGACTAAACTCCACCTGGGTAAAGGGATTCCTAACCAGGCTAATGGCTCATAGACAAGAGGAAAGACTCTGTCACATGTGTCAACCCAAACTAACAGGCTATAGTCCCTCATTCTGCACATCCCTGTCCCACCCTAGGAAGTGTCCCCCTTCTCTGCTCAACAGTCCTTCGGCTACCCCACTTCCTTTCCGGACATCAACAACAAGTCAGACAGGAAGTCTCAGAGCCCTGTAGCTATGGTTTAGCACATTCAGGAAATCAATTCCCTAGAAATTCTCTCACCCAGAGAGAATTTATCATGGGCCTGACAACCCGCCTCTTCAATATCCCATGGGCCTAACAACTCGATTCTTCAATCCACCTCCCAAGATAACTAGCTACACAAACAAGTATGACTATCGATACAGGTTTAGGTATAGTGACATGAAGGTATGGAGGTTAACTGACTGAGGGAGTCAAAGCTCATGGAATGATTCATTGCTTAATCACCAGGATCATGGATGAAATCGCCCATGAATGAACTAACTCCCAAAAATATGTATGCATGTCCCCAACTTGAAACTTGTCATGTTGGAAGCTACTTTGGTCCAATTGTCCCCAACTTTGGAACTTAGGATAAAATAATTATCCATACTTTATAGTTTAAGAAATATTAATATAATATTCCATTTTGGCTTAAGCTCCCTAGCTTAGTCATTTTCCTTAACTTTTATCCCCTCCCTTTCCCTAACTAGTGGAGTTTAGTCCCCCATACTCTTTTATCATGGTCACTCTGTGCACACCGATGTATTTTATATTAATGATGAGACATGTACAAAATATGTGTGTCGGCCTTTAACATCTAGTATCTCCTACCTAATAATCACAAAATGGCTCACCAACCTATAAAACACAAGATATACACAAAAGCTCCCTGACCTCAAAATCACGCGCACTTTGGTTGTTGCACGTGGTATCTTGGAATGTGCACACTTCCTCATTTTACTACGTAGTACGTGCACACACTATGCCATGAAAGGTTCAGAAAAAAAAATTGATATCAAAAAGCTCACCAACTTAAGTACATATTCATTTACATTACAATTGGGTTCGGCCTAGGGATATTGCACAATTACTGTGCATAGTTCAAGCAATCTTGTGCATTAACTTGCTCCCTTCTTGTAATCAAATATCAAACACAATGTCATCAAACAAGACAGTGTTCAGTCTACAAAATCTTGTAGGGGAGCTTTGTTCATCTCACTTATCCATTCAATATTTTAAAACACTTCCCACATGAATAAACAGTAAACCATTCTATTCAACATCAAAATAAACCACTGCCCACGAATTATTTCAATCATGAAATACAAACTCAAAGGTCGTGCACGATTCTGTGTTTTAATTCATTTAATAATTGAATTGCAATGAGGTTATACTGTCATAGACCCTATGTCTATTTCTTTTATGAAACATGATATATATCAACATACAACCACATACAACCATCAATATTTTAAATTCAAGATCTTGACTTTCCATTTAAACTTGTAGACAACCATTACCATTCAACACATACTATGTTGCGGAATACACAGACATCCGACAAAACACAAGATTATTTCCATGACTGTACAGGTTCAGTCACTCTAAATCCAAACATCCATAATGTTGGGCTATCGATCCAATACAACGAGGCAACAATAGCATTCCTGATCTCATAACACAAATCGATCAAATTGCAAAAAAGCCATGTTTAAAAACCCGTGACCTTCTCTAATGGCACAATCAAATAATATCAATAACCAGTACAATGGATAATGAAGCCATAATTACCATGAAGCAACATTTCCATTTGGAAATTTTAAAATGCACAGTGACAATATCATTAACTCAAACTATCATGTCGAGCTATCAATCTAATACAAGGAGGTAGCAACAATATTTCTCAAATTAATCAAACTGCAACAAAACCATACTGTGTAAAAATTTATGCCTATCCTTGATGATGCAATCAAATAACCATAACATATACAGTGGATGGAAAGGCCATAGTCATCTCGGTTGCAATAACCATTTGGCCATTAAAAATACAGTCACGGTAATCATTGACTCATGATGTAGGAATGCCACACATAGCAATGTATCACACACTAAACATAATTAATCAATTGTAAACTAATGTTGAGTTAACATTCCGATAACTTCAATGCAAAATACAATGACTTTGTATCAACCCCATTCATCAATCAACCTATTTTTGTAAAGCCCCTCTACAGGATTCTAAGCGATTAATCATTTATTAAATACATACACATTACCAACTTCGTTTTAGCATAATTTCATTGATTTTCATTTACATAATTCTTCTAGATTTGCTCAATGATAAATCTAGATAACATGATGAAATATGTAATATGATAACTCTACGATTTAGAACTTAAAACAAAAGTATATACAAAATATCAATAACCAAATACCATCGAAAAATACCTCCACCTTAGCTTGTCGAAGCTCATGAGTGAGATTGCAGTGGGTGGGATTTTCGGTTTTGATTGAAAAAGCCAC
Source organism: Picea glauca (assembly GCA_000966675.3). Taxonomy (NCBI): domain Eukaryota; kingdom Viridiplantae; phylum Streptophyta; class Pinopsida; order Pinales; family Pinaceae; genus Picea; species Picea glauca. The sequence goes on from JZKD02S1433775.1 coordinate 811,862, forward strand.
AGTGTAATCAATAGATTGTCGACATTTCGGATCCAGATCAAGATCCATCTTCAGGACAAAGAGCCTGGGTTTTAAGAAAAAGAGAAGAGTTGGTATAAATACTGGAAGTGGGGAAGCTTCTTAGTGTCGGCTGAGTGGAATTATTTAACAAATTTAATTATTTTGTAAGATATTACTAGGGTTTATTAAATTTTGTTTATTTAAAGGTTATGATAGTTTATTAATAATTTTAGGGTTTCTTATTTAATTATTTAATGTTCTAGGGTTTAGTTTATAAGTAAATTAAATTTTAGGGTTTCTTTTGTTATAAGGTAAATAATGGGTTCTAATTAGTTTTAATGTTGTGTACTAGAGTCTTTATTAGGAATAATAGGTTCTAGGGTTAGGATGTCGATAACAAGTAATTTAAAAATTAAGGTTTCTTATTTATGATTAATTATATAATGTTCTAGGGTTTAGTTTATAGGTAAATTGTCGAATCTCATCGGTTGTAATGTAGTCATAGGCGCTTCCAAGCCTTCTTTTTCCGTTTTCCTAGAGTGAAACAATGGAATCCTCCTTGCCAACTAGGAGCCTAGCCGACTTCCTAGCTCCAAGAAACCTTTCGATTTCTTAGCCCTTTGTGCCCGTGAGTCCAAGAACAACAAAGCACAATGTTCAAAGAAAACCATCATAAGAAATATATCTTCCAAATATTTCACAACCTCTCATCATGCTCAAACCTCCCAATCCTCCTTTCCTGACCACTTCTCCTCCCTATTTATAAGGTTTCCATACACCCTTCCCCAAGTCTCCTCAACCACCCCCATTACTATCCATCAACCTCCCTTGTCTAGATATTTTGGGAAAATATTAAAATACAACTAAATATAAATGACTTTCATTAAACAACAATAAATAAAATGAAAAGTATTTCTTCTCATGCTAGCTAATAAATGTTATTTGATAATTTTCCCCAAAATGTACATAACACTCCACCATGCTCATTTAATTCATCATACCCACCATCTATCAAAGTCAAGAAGGTATTTAATGCTTCTAGATATTTTGTATGCAATATAATTTACATATTCAATAAGCATTCAATTAAATAGTTAATAATTTACTTTAATAATTAATACATTAATTACTTATACTAGTTTACATGGGTACTGTATGTGTGCGTAGCTAGCAGACACATATCTCATGTATGTACTAACAATAAACAATCTTACCTCTAGTGCATAGTTCCTATATGATCACCAAGACATGTAGGAGAACATATCAAGTAATGCATCATTTAATAATCTTAACGAACTAAATTACACCAATTCATAAATAAATCATTGTCATACTTAAAATATCAATAGGATATCAAAAAGGGTTTTAAACATGGTAGGAACCAAGTGAGTAAACAATAGTGGCATCTCTAATCCCCAATCAATATTCTCAACTAACATCGAAGAATCTTTCCTTCCTAACCTACTTCCATCTTCCATCATATCATTTCCTCTATTGGACAAAGCTGGAGCGTCAACTATATTGACCTAACTCTAGATAGAACCCGTAAGAGGAAGTGTCATACATCTCGACCAAGCTTCCCCAACAGGAAACTAGCAATCGTCATCACACGTCTAGGGGAGCATGATTTCACACATACATCCCATGACACTAGGTTTCGGAGGATAAACAGTGGGAAATACCTCCACCCCTCCTCAAAGAACTAGGGTCAACACAACTAGCAGTCATCATCACATGTCTAGGGGAGCATGACTTCACATAGCCCTCCCACGACTGTAGGTTTCAGAGGATAAACAGTGGAAAATACCTCCACCCCTCCTTATAGAACTAGGGTCAACACCCTACATCAAGCCCTATTGTGCAACTACTTTTCTTAAAGTCGTGTAATCAAACAACCACTCTAGGAAAGTCGTGTGTCCTGTCAAAACCACACTTACCATAGATCATAGAAATATTTGAAACCATAAATTAAATCATAAGTACAAATTATAACATACACTATCTTCTTGATATCTACGACATCCATGTTACCTCATCATTGTAGTGATTTGGCTATCACATAGCTCATCAACCTATAGGTTAGTTCACCAATAACTTATATCTATGTATATACATCATAATTTCATATAAGAATCCATATCTATATTGGCATTCAATTAAGAAATCTATGTTTATTTTTATCATGGCTTGGCTCTGTTATGCATTCACAACATAACTTTGAGTCGATATCCATGTACCTAAATTCCATATCTTAATTTGCATGTTTGAACAAATCAAAGAGTTATCATCATCATGAGCAGATAATAATGAAAATAATAGTATGCAACACATAAATAGGTCAAATGTACACTTGTCACATGTCTATATCAACATTGTTGAGTCCAAATAGTTGTGGAAGCAATGAATTACTAAAATGATAAAAATCAAATTTCTAACTACCTAAAGCCAAAATATGGGGCGTTACATACACCCACCCTTCAAGCAACTTCGTCCCGAAGTTATGCTCATTCAAAATATCAGTAGAATTTATGACACAACTTCTCTTTGCCTTTCCTAATATCAAACCTTGTGTTATATTGGTCCCATTGAACCATGACTTGATTAAAACATGTCGAGGATATTAATATATTGATTGCAACTACACCTATTTAGTAGGCACCTTACTATGTCTTGACTCTATTTTATTTCCACTAGTAATTAAATTAATGAAAGGACATGCTTCTCTTATAGATTTATTCTTCCTAAGTTCTATACTAGTTTTATATCCAATTAAAATTTTATCTCATTATCGGTTCTTTAGTTACGTGAATCTTATATTGAGTTCGATTATAATTTCATTAATCCAAGCATATAATTCCACCTAGAATATCTTAAAAATTATAACCAATTATCATTGAATTTACTATCACTCTATCTTGAGTGATACAATACATATGCCATCACATAATTTCCCATGCTTAGGGATATTGGCTAAGATACCACTAATTGATTGTCATTTGATGTCCTCACTGAATATGTTTTTTTTTTTTTGGTCATTGTTCTCAATCTCACTTTCCTCTTAAGCCATTAGAATTAGATCTCAACCAAGTTAAATGTTGACTATGGGATTATCTTCATCATAGTCAGGGAAAAAACATGATTTCTATCCAGAATTCACTATTACAAATGCCCATATATCTAAAGAGCACCATATTAACATGTGGTCTAGTGACCATTTCCAGATCAAGAATAGGTTTACTATAAGTATCTATTCCAAAATCAAGGGACACCCCCTCTTCACGAAGCATTCTCTCCAAAGAACATCAACCCCTTTCATGAGTGTTCTCTTCATATTCAATATTCAAGCATATTCAATAGGTTGGGCACATCTTCCACACGAGCTTCATCTTTAACTTGTGTTCTTCATCAACCAACATCTATTAAGGTACTTATCATTCCTCCTATTAATGTTATAGATCCTTCACAATATATACCTCAACTCTAGTACTCTGGTACAATTAAGTAAAAATCATCAATTAAACACAATTTGATTTAACATCACATTGGCGGATAGGAACTAGTCAATATACCTAATCATACATTATGATATAAATAAACATATTATCATGATGTTTTTCTTATCATTATAAACTCAAGTTATAGGTTCACAACATAGGCCCACTTACAGTATACCATATCACCACACTAACCTAGGTAATTGATTAAAGGCAATCCATAATTGCTATTGTGGTAGACTTGGCACAACAACCTCTCTAGGCTCAAGACTTTCCCACTCCCACTTAAGTATAAATGCAACCCAAGTGCATAAGATACAATCCTAAGCTATAAAAACCTTCAATAGAACACCACACCAATGTATCCATTAACTAAGTAATAATTTACTAGCCAATGGTAAATTGGTACATGACCTTCCCTCTACTGAGAATAAGTATCACTAGAAAGGTCATACAATTAATCTAGATATTCTCACACACAAGACATATAATACATAATAATTAAGAGTATAACACATCATTAGTTTTTTCTGATAATCATAAATATTATGGAGACCATAACATTTGTTGACCTCCTCATGAAGCCCACCACTTTTTGCCTCACAAGTTGTCATTGTCTCTCTTGCAATGATGATACATCCTTCACTCTTAGGAATGTTGAGATTGGTTACTTTAGATGTTTCTAACCAAGCCCTCGCATCCACTCGCATAATGTCATTTACCATTTATACAAATTCATTCACATGCCTATGATTTCATTTGAAACTAGGTTCAGTCCTCACCTCCCACTTACTCATTAAGTGGAGGATGACCCCTAAGCTATACATCATCCCTGTTTCACGTGTCAACAATTTTTTATTTTCATTTATTATTATTATTATTATTATTATTATTATTATCATTTATTAATTTTAAAAATCTCTTTTTACAAACAAATTTAGCTTTAGTATCTATATATATAATTGTTTAATTCCTCTTAATAATTTTCCATTCCTCTAAGCTTTTAAAACGTCTTTCTCATCTAGTTTCCATGAAAATGATGCACTAAGCTTTTATAACTTTTAAAGAAAACTTATTATGAAAATAAATAAATAAAAGAAATCAATTGAATTTCCAAATTTATAATTGTCCATGTACATATGGACAAGAATGCTTCAGCAAAATTGTAACTAAATATGTGTCCATTGTCTATTTTTAAACATATTATCCTTTTTAACAACAATATGTGTGTGCATTGTTTATTCTTAAACAATATGTCAATATCAGTGCCAAACAACATTAGCAATTTATTTACTAAATACAATAAAAACCATGCATTGCATTGCTCATATAATGAGCTTTTCAATTCCACAATAAAAAATATTTTATAATTAATTTAAATTCAATAAACAAATAACTAAAATGAAATGAATATGAGATTACCTTTATTTCATGGTTGCATCTATACATTGTTATCTTCAGGCTTAAATTATCATATAAACTGTGTAAATAGTTAACTAAATTTATTCCACCAAAAGTTAGAGGCGAAGATAATAACAAAATGAGTGTAAAAGATATGATGATGTTATAATAAAATCATTTCTCTTATTTTATTATTATATATACTTTTTTATATAAAAAGTACGATGGTGGGTGTAGCATTAATATTCTTATAGAATTCAAGATATAAAAATTGTTGAGACACATGTACATGTGCTAGGATTTGATGTGATAAAGGTCTAAAGCTTAATGGGAGTAATATGAAGGGTCAAGATAAATAGCTTCAAGCTTTTATTAGACAAATTTCTTGGGTTGTCAATAGATTAGGTACATATTCATGTTAGAGTACACATTAAGTAATACATAGAGTGCACGTTAAGTAATAGAGTGCACGTGTTTCACTGCACAATGGTTGAATAGTCAATAATTTAAGAGAGTAGGTAGAACGATGCCTAAATCTATGCGTGGGCTTAGAATGACAGCTTGTAATGGAAGCACCAAATTAATTATTAAGGATTTAATTTAGAGGCGAGTTTGGTCCTCCCCCACCTTTCTCCATCCAATTTTTTTTTTCTACACACGACTTTATAAAGTTTCCGAGGGACGTAAGCTTATGACTCAAAAGCATCCTTCTTGACAGGTCTAGTCTAAGTGATGGGATAGTTGGCATGTATACAAGATGGCCTTATCAAGGATGACTCATACTAATTTATTAGGTGAGGTTTAGATTTTGTAAATGTGTATTGCATTCAAGGACATATCAATTGAAATTTGGGAAATCCAAAGAAGACGACCGCAAGCCTTTTATCTTACAGTTTTATATTTAATTTGTATGTGTTTTCAGACCTAGCGAACAGACACACATGGCTCTACGTCACCACCCGATGACTAACAACACGCAACCACAAGGATCAAAACAAGAAGACATGATGCACAACAAAAGCTGCATGCAATGAACGACCCAAGACATAAGGTGCACTACAGGGAACTGCAACAATAACGACATACTGGGTTAGGTACTATACGAACACAGAAGGTAGAATCCATGGTAGTAGGTTTACTATTTCTGCACAGGAAAGCAGGGCGTTTAATCTTAGTCCTCTGCTCTAGAGAGAGAGGAGGTCATATAAGCTCCTGGCCGTCTGCTCAGGCAAAAACTAGTAATCCCCTCAGGTGTGTTGCAAGAGTGGAACCCTTCCTTTAAAGGGCCCGAGACTCTTGATACGGCACTGGATTCTTGACGCATAAAAACACACAGACATATATACTAAGACTACTGAAGGTGTCCACATTCCTCCTGACACAAGCATACCACGCAAGGTAATACCACCAAGTACTACAAAATCAAGGACAATAAGGACCTCTACAGGAGACACAAGTCAGGAGGACTTTAATAATGACCAACCACTATTGAGACTCGAAGACATCAATCATAGATCAATTGTTCCATTGGTTTTCCATTAAGCGACGAGTACCATCCCAGTCTTAACAATGTACATTAGTTTACTTGCAAAATCCTGGTTTACTGAATCATAATGAAACTACCATCACGTCTCCATAACATAACCATGTCAAATTATGGTATTAATAATAGTAACATTTTCAGTAACAATTTCAATAATCTAACAGCATCCTTCCATCTAACATTATCCTAGCATTGTCGTTGAATAACAATGCATTTCATGCTTCACCACCTACTAATAGCAATCACATAATTAACCTTGCAAGTAACTAATATGGAAATAACAACTAAATGACCATTTAATAACCATTAATTAAATAACATCACAGTTACAATTAAATGCATTGCAAATTTAAATAATAAGGACCACTTAACTATTCATTAAAACAATGTAAAACAATCATTACCATAACATTAGCCTTTACTTAATCAGTACTTTTCATATATTGGTATCATAGTTCTAGACAACGACATAATACCTTACTATTGGGGCTTTGTTTTGTCTAGTCCAGAGCATTTTGAAAAGTTAAATATGACAAGAGAAATAATTGCTCTATGAACATTAATTTGCAGATATAGAAGGCAATTATGATAAAGAAACTCATACTTAAGTTCATGGTTTTTTTTAACATCCATTCTTGAAGTATTAATGCCTTAATAAATTTCTTTATTCTCATCACCAACATCATCTCCAAGGGTTCAGTAAATCAAATGATAGAGCAATGCATTTTTAAAGATAAAATTTTAAAAATCCATATTTAATTTTACTTTTAAAAATTTAATTCTTATTATATTCAATTTACAATATATATTTTTTTATTAAACGTATATAAAGTCATATGTTTTATATTTTGTATTTTAATATTTAATAATATTGTCCATAGTTTTTAATTTAAGTCTCCAACAAACTAACTTAAATTACGTTCAATCATATTTAAATTACGTTTACTTAAAATATACAATGTTAAATTTGAATTTCACAAATTACTTTTTTGGCGTTCTAGACTTAATCGTATAAACAAAATCCAGTATACTAACCTTCCATAAACCATCACGAGCTTGAAAATAGGTGTGTATTCACCTTATTGTTTACATTTATTGCCCCCATCGCTAATTTCTAAGCATTCGAGGCGGGAAAGGTAGGTGTTCTGCTCACTCTGCCCAACACAGGTTAATGATCGGCAACCCGGCGAATGGTGGGCACTTGTCATGCTACCCAACTCAATGACACAACAACAAAAAAAAGCACAGTTTCATATACCATGGAGGAGATGGGGTTCCTGCTAATCCCTTCTTACGCTGCGCAGGCTCAATGAAAAGGCTAAGACTATAAGGACAACGTTTTTTCAAATAGGATAAGGATTTAATTGTTTTAATGATGGAAAGCCAAGACTTAACCGAGCGTAACTAAAATCACATAATCAAAAGGATCTGGACTGCACCAAGGAGTATTGGAGGACTGGGCATAGTCTTAAGATTTAAAAAAATTCTAAAAATGAACAGGATTACATTACCGTTCAAGAGTAAAGTAGTAATCTGAGGTTTAGGGTTGAGTCTGGCATAGGATCAGTAGGTAGTTAAAACTGGAATTACAATTCTACAGAAAGGAAAATTCTAGGGTAAAAGTGAAGCTTGTTTTTTTTTTTTTTTAAAGGCCTTATATCTAGCGATTTTTTTCCATTTACTTTTGCATTAGTATAGTTTAATACCACTGATAGATAAATGTTTAACCGAAATAAAATTCTTCAAAGACAGGTTCTACAGCTAGAGAGACTCCTGAATAACTCTTGTACGATGTCCTGGAGTTGATATGATATTGTTTTTATAATAAGATCCAACATGAGAGAAATAATAACCATTACCTAGGGTTTAATTTACCAACAACTATTTGATAAAAACAACGACAGGTAATAACTTAACTGCCCCGAAATGGTGGAGGACGCAGACCAATAAGAAGTTACTGCCCAGAAATTTGAGGATTTAAACAAAAAGGCAGAAGACATAGACATTTAAATGTACAGGCAGGAAATAAAAACAACGCCCCGGGGAGAGTGTGGAATACTAACAGAATAAAACCCCTAGCAATGTAGAAACGCTCAGGCTGAAGACAAAAACGCCCAATCTGACAATAAACGTCGGCGAATGAACTATGGAATGTTCCCATTAACATCAGACGCCCCCATTGACAGGAATACACCCACCATAAACTCAGACACCCCCCATTAATATTAAAAACATGGGCTGACTATAAAAACACCCCAAAAATGTTATACAGTACGCATAAACCTAAAACAAAATTACCAGAACCTTAAGTCTATACCAAACACAAAAAAAAATGAAAAGAATTTTTCAAAACGAAATGGCTGTACATTCATAGCCATATCAACATGACCCCAGTCAGCTATGAACGCCCCCAACCAAATGTAAAACGTCCATGGCAGAAGGAAAAATGATTTTGGGTTGTATGGAAAAAAGGCAGTGAATGCAAACGCCCAAGAAGATTTATATGCCCAGGGACCCAAGTACAATAACCATAAACCCCAAGTAACTTCCAGAACCCTAAAACAGTGCCAGAAATGAAGAACCATAAACTGCCCTGCTAACATTCTTACAGCTTAAAAAAAAAGGTCGATTCCTGAGGTTCATTGAAACCATTCTAAACTAATCTTTATCACAAACTTAAGCATTCATCCAAAATAAACACAGCCATCTAAATTTTCAAACACAAACACAGACTAGAATTCATCCAAAATAAAAACATACCTTGGCCTGTTCGCCCGCTCCGGATGGCGTCCGCGTGCTCCTTGATGCTCCCGCTTGCTGACCGTAGAGGACTCACTGGTACCTCCCAGCCAAACGCTAGGGGTACTCTTCTTCCCCCTCAGCCCCCTGAACCGCAAAGGGGCCACACACAACCCAGATAGTCGCCTAGCTTCCCAACTCGCCTCCAAGGTTGAGCTACCACTCAAGTCAGCTGAGAAAATACCCAACTCCCACAAGCAATCAGGCCAGTCTCAAGTTTGGCAGCATAAAAATACCTAATAGCCGAATCCATTTCCTTTCCCCCATCCCGTTTCTTTTATCCTCTTTTTGACCTAATCACATTTTTGTTTTAGGTTTTTAATCAAAAACCCTAAATCCTATTTCTTTTAAGTTTTCCCCCCTTTTATTTAAATATTTTTTTTGAAAACTCAAAAAAAGGTAAATGCGTTAAGCATCTTTTCATTATATTTTTTAAATTCATATATATTCATATATATATTTTTCTTTTAAACTCCCATTAATTAACTAATTAATTTCTCCTTTTCAAATTTACAACCACCTAATTGAATTAATTTCTTAAATTTCTTTATTTTACCCTACACACTTTATGAAGACTCACATTAGCTTAAGTGGGTTTTTTTTTTGTTTAATTTTATTATTAGCACCGGTATTGTTAATGCTAGGTAGTCAGAAATGAAATTCTAATGTTATTTGAATGGCAGAGCTATTGTGAGCTAGAATATAATGGCATTGTTATTAGGAGATGGTTAAGTTTTTTGATTATTAAGTTAGGGCGAAATAGTAGTACCTTCACTAAAAAGATAAATTATCAAGATTATTACTGGGAATGAGGAAAGGCCTTATGTATGCAATTAAGGAAGAAATTACTTTATGAATTCAATTAACGAAGGAATTGTTTTATGTATTTAACTAAGGAAGGGAACTCCTTAGATTAGGTGGAGGTTACAAATCATAGGGGTAATGAATATTTAATGTATAGTCTTGATTTATGTTTTTTTTTGACATAGGGCTCAAATTCTGCACTGGTGACGCCTGTTTAGGGGAATTGTTTAAGGATTTAATCAGGTGTTGATGTCTTAGGGCTATTTAGGCTGACTCCTTCATCCACATTATTGCGACGCGCCCTTCAAGACGCACCACATGCTCCAAGGGTGCCACTCACCTCTTGAATTTATTTTGTGCGATGTTCCCTTCAGGATGCACCACGTGCTCCAAGGGTGCCACTCGCCAACTGAGTTTCTTTTGTGCGACATTCCCTTCAGGATGCACCACGTGCTCCAAGGGTGCCACTCGCCAACTGGACTGATTGGTAGACATCTATAACCCCTGGAGTCAACACTCCACCAGGTGAACTTGTGGGAGACTAAGGGTTCTAAGGAATAAGGCCCCCACCTTATTGTGCGCACCTTAGACTCATCGTGAGCAACTATTGCAGTCTGCCCTCATGACATCATGAATCCTCTCGAACTAGGTAATCGTTAACCTACAGTTCGGGCCACGGCGGGAGTGCTAGTAGGCGGTGGCAGGGTTGTTGTCCACCCCTCTTTCTCAACCTCTCTACAAATCGTGTGTGGCCCCTTTACTCCATATGTGAGTCTAGTCGACAAGCTATCGCCATCCTGCATCATCAACAATCAGGTCAGAAATGTCAACATCAAATCATCAAATCAATGAAACATCACAATAAATATATCAACTCAAAATCACACTCCCTGACTCAGTCCGGAGTCCAAGGGGGTTCTACTGATGCCTCTACATCCTCAAGGTCAAAAACCCTGCACACTCAATCAAACAGAGTCAGCAACACATGTGTCAATCAAATAGTAACACATCATGTCATCTGTCAATCGCATCATAATCAAGTATAAAATGTCTAACATCAAAAAGGTCTAGATCACTTGCGAGCAAGTGTCCTCAAATAATAAGTTTCTCAGTGCGCCAGAGCAGGATGTTACATACACCCCCTCTTGGTCTAAAATTTGTCCCGAAGTTTCTCAGTATAAATGCAGAAATAAAAGTATCATAGTATCATAAGTCTATCTATCAAACAAAAATGGAAACTGCTGACACATATCATATGCGTCCTCCCAGGTCACCAAGTGTGGACTATAACTGTCCCACTGGACCTTGACTTGATCTACCGTTCGACGTCGTAACTATCGAACGCGATGATCTAAGATGCGGACCGGCTTAGCCGTGAGCGCTCCCTCGTCCGATACCTGCAAGGAACTCATGTCAATCATGTGTGTAGGATCACTAACATAATGTCTCAAAACAGATACATGAAAAACATCATGCATACGCCTCAAAGATTCAGGCAAGGCTAGTTGATAGGCCATGGGTCCCTTTCTCTCCACAATCTCGAAAGGTCCCACGAACCTCGGAGAGAGTTTAGCTCCCTTTCCAAACTTGATCGAACTCTTATGCAGTTTAACCCGTAAGAAGACTCGATCGCCGACCTCGTAACTACGGTCGACTTGGTGCGCATTGGCATAACTCTTATGTCGATCCTGCACTTCTTTAATCATTTGTCTTATGTTTTTCATCTGCTCTTCCATTTCTTGGATAACTAGTAGGAAATGAAATTTTAATGTTAATTGAATAACAAAGCTATTGTAAGCTAGAATATAATGACATTGTTATTAGGATATGGTTAAGTTTTGATTATTATGTTAGGACAAAGTATTACCTTCACTAATAAAGATAAATTATCATGCTTATTACTGGGAATGAGGAATGGCCTTGTGTATGCAATTAAGGAAGGAATTACTTTAGGAATTCAATTAAAGAAGCGATTGTTTTATGTATTTAATTAAGGAAGGAAAATCCTTGGATTAGGTGAAGGTTGCAAATCATAGCGGTAATGAATATTTAAATTTTAGTCTTGAATTATGTTTTTTATTTTTTTTTAAAGTTAGACTAAAATTTTTTATCCTAGAAGGGTTTTGACTTAGGACTCAAATTCTAAACTGGCGATGATTTATTTAGGGGTGTCATTTTAAGAATTTATTAAGGCGTTATTATCTTAGGGCTATTTAGGTTTGTTTCCTTGATCCTCATCAATGCAACGTGCCCTTCAGGATGCACCACGTGCTCCAAGGGTGTCACTCGCCTCGTTTGTTTCCTTTGCGCGACGTGCCCTTCATGATGCACCACGTGCTCTAAGGGTGCCACTCGCTTCTTGTGTTTCTTTTGTGCGATGTGCACTTCAGGATGCACCACGTGCTCCAAGGGTGCCACTCGCCAACTGGACTAATTGGTAGACATCTATAACCCCTGGAGTCAACACTCTGCCAGGTGAACTTGTGGGAGACTAAGGGTTCTAAGGAATAAGACCCCCGCCTTATTGCGCGCCCCTTAGAATCATCATGAGTGACTGTCGCAGTCTTCCCTCATGGCATCGTGGATCCTCTTGAACTAGGTAATCGTTAACCTACAGTTCGAGCCATGGCGGGAGTGCTAGTAGGCGGTGGTAGGACTGTTGTCCACCCCTCTCCCTCAACCTTTCTGGAACTCCTGTGTGGCCCCTTTACTCCATATGTGAGTCTGGTCGGCAAGCTATCGTTAGCCTGCATCATCGACAATCGTGTCAGAACATGTCAAAAATCAAATCATCAAATCAATGAAATATCACAGTAAATAGATCAACCCAAATAGCACACTCCATGACTCAATCCGGAGTCCAAGGGGGTTCTATCTATGTCGCTGCATCCTCAAGGTCCAAAACCCTGCACACTCAATACAACTGAGTCGATAGCACCTGTCTACATCAAATAGTAAAACATCATGTCATCTATCATAGCGCATCATAATCAAGTATAAATGGTTTAACATCATAAAAGTCCATATCACTTGCGAGCAAGTGTCCTCAAATAATAAGTGTTCTGAGTGCACCAGAGCGGGATGTTACATAGACCCCCTCTTCATCTAAACTTTTTCCCGAAGTTTCTCAGTATAAATGCCGAAATAAAAGCACCACAGTATCATAAGAAACACAGTATCATAAGTCTATCTATCAAACAAAAATGGAAACTGCTGGCGCATATCATATGCATCCTCCCAGTTCGCCAAGAGTGGACTATAAATGTCCCACTGGACCTTGACCTGATCTATCGTTCGACATCGTAACTGTCAAATGCGATGATCTAATATGTGGACTAGCTCAGCCGTGAGCGCTCCCTCGTCCGATACCTGCAAGGAACTCAGGTCAATCACATGTGTAGGATCACTAATATAATGTCTCAAAACAGATACATGAAAAACATCGTGCATATGCCTCAAAGA
>JZKD02S1433776.1:0-35823 GCA_000966675.3 Picea glauca
CATCTTAGTATCCAACTTAGCTTCCATTGAATCCATCATCTCTTGTAGTTCATATTTTGTTACTATCTTCTTTTGTAAATCATTTATGTCCCTACGCATTTCTTCACCTTCATCATGAGTCCAAGTAGGATTTTCTAGAGGCTTAGTTGGTGTAGAAGTTCCCTTTTTGGGTGGCATGTTGGCCAAGTATCACATTTGAACCTTGATTTTGAGGTGGTTCTGCGAGACAATATTTCTTCTATTGTATCTCCCAAGTTTCGGCCCTTATGGGTATGAAAATTTATTTTATGTAGTTCTCTGATATTTCTTCTCTGAAATGCCACAGGTCTGATCAAAATTGGATGTGCCAAGTGGAATTTATGATAACTTCCCCACAACTTGTTGATTTTTTGGCTTTCCAAGAGATATCACTTGTATAGCATGCCCCACCCAAAATAATTGATATAAAATTATGCAACTTGCACCAAAACTACTAAAGACTGTCCACGATCCAATGAAACCAATCCCACTCAATTTGGATACTCTAAGAACAAGTTATGATTGTTTTACCTGGAACACCTTCTTGAGACTAGTCAATAGGACTAGTCAGATACCCTATCTTACACAAAGTGTATCTACAAATTTAAGATGACCCAAAATCTTAACATTTTCCCATAGATATCTCTCTAATTTCTATAAATATCCCCTGGATTTTAGGGTTTGAAACATTACAAAAAAACATTTATAGCGAAAATTCTACAATGACTCAGTTCAGGATGATTCCAGAACCCTATCTTGTACAGGTTGTATATCCGAAAGTATTAGGCCTCAAGAGATAAATTTTGAACCCAATGTACCTTGATCCATATAATAAATATCCTCCAATTCGTTCCTTCTGAAATGTTGTAGAAACACAACTATAGCGAAAATGCCAAGGTGTCTCAGATGTAGCAGCGAAACCCCAAGACCTTGAGCTCTGAAACCATATGTTAGGAACCAAACATCAATATAACATAGAAAAACCTCAGAAAATGTACTCAACGCCTTGAAAAAGAGATAATTTCAGATAATAATCATCTTTGAGGGGGAAACCTCCTTTTACCCCACTTAAATGTTCAAGTACAAGATGATTCAAAATGAAAATATCTCCTTGGTATATATAGAAGAATAGGAGGTATAATTACAACTAATGGCCTAAAGCTGACATAAATAAAATAATAGTACTAATATAATATGCCCCAATTAAGGGGTAATGAGCCAATATTAGGGCTTAATAGAAGGCCTCTTAACCATTGCAAGCAATACATTTCCAAGTTGTCTATTTATCTCGTCGTGCCATGCACCGAAAACACTTTTGCTAATCATGAATTTGAGCCCGCGGAATTGTTGAATTTATACAGTGATCATTGTGCCATTTACTACTATCCTATTACAGTGTCTAAGTTACTTCTTGACCTCGAATATTTCCAACCCCGAGCATGTATTTCAGACGAGTTCAACACAGTAGAGAGAGTTGTCGAAGAAGTTATGATCAACCTCATGACTAAACGAGTCATGTCGATGTCTACAGGTGTACAAGCATCATCGACGAGAGGACTGAAATCCTCTCCATCGAATTCTCATGGATCAGGGCCATCCCGACCATTAGTAGAGAAGAGAACCAAGCATAAATATGACCCAGAAAATATGAAGTTTATTCCATCCATATTGCCCAATTAAATCATGCCTCTAGCTGGCGTGGTGAATCTTGATAATGTGCCAAGAGACTTCAAGTACACTATGGTCATTGCGCACCTCCCGAAGGGGATACACGTACTTCGAACAAAGCAGGACAGTATCACAGCGTTGAAGTTCAACGACTTCAACCTCGGAGATCAAAATATCTATGGGATGCTCGCTCCATACAAGTACCTAACCATAACTAAAGGGAAGAACTCGAAGATCATCCCTCAGTCATGGATGATGAACCTCGCACAATCCATCCTGTCGAATGTCTTGAAGATCCCACACTTCGGAAGACACCAGGAATTCAATGCCTGTGTCAAGTTTCTACTGTCATGTTACCATGGTGGCTACTTATGGCTAAACTGCTGCATTACCATTGACCCAACACTGATCCACAGGATCACAGGACTGATTATGCAAGGACCCGACCCACAGGACTTTTATCCAGGAAAAGCCATAGATTGTACACTTGCACAGAAGATCAAGGATACATATGGCGATGTTGAGAAGGGAACAAGAGGATACAAGGTAGCTTCCATCCAGAGTGGTGCAGTGTGCCTCACTTTTCAACTGATAGATGGAAAGTTAGTAAGGAAGAACCAACCTACACAGGTCATCGGCTTTGTTGTTGACCTCACAGGGAAGTGCGCAGAAGGCCTACAGATGAACTGGGAAAAGTACCTAGTTAACCAGTTGGAAGTAGATTTCCTAGAAGCAGAGGATCAGGGTTACAAATTTCATTTCAGCTGGCTCCTGGTCCTCATTACATTTGTTTCCTGGGAGATTCCAGAGGGAGTGACCTTCCACGACATAGATCCGTTCGAACTGCTTGCTGCTAAGTTCGCTACCCTGTGGTATTCAACTGATATGAACAAGAAATGGAAATCAAACATTGTGTTTCATACATACTACCTCCAGCTCAAGAGAGCCATCTAATCCGAGCCTCACATCACTCTAAACACCCTACAAAGGTTTCGACCACTAATGAATTTCAGCATAGATCGACACTTTATATACATTACAATGCGAGCAGATGAACATCAAGAGAAGCTCTAGTCATATTACAAACTTACAGAAGAAGACCTTGAGGAGGTCACCAAGGAATGGTTTATTGAACTCCTTATCCCTTCCAACCCCACAAAGATATCTGATATTGACAACCCAGAGGACACTCATAAAGAACAAAATACAACTGGAACTAGTAGATAGAAGAAGACTAAGGAGGTCCAAAACTTAAGCAGCACCTCAGTGAAGAATTCTTCCATGTCACTTGACCGAGGGGGTGGTGATGAAGTAGAAGCTGAATAGAGACTAGGTGTAGTAACATCTCCCAGAGATGAGGTTGACCCTTTGAAGAAGAGGAAGGTTTCCCCCCCGAAAAATTCTTCTTGGAAGAAATCAAAAACCTCCATTACCAAGATGCAGACTGTCCTCACCTTCGATGACTTTGACTTCATCATAGCCTCCCAGAACGATGCTTCACTAGAGATAACAGAGAAACAAGGAGTGAAGAAGGAAGAAATGTATGATAGGATTGAATTCAAACTCTGAGGGGTACAACAAGCCCTTCAATCCAGTCACGAAGTCTCCACTGCGCCCCTGCCATCAGGAAAACCAGAGTTGGGAGATGAGCCAGCCCAACTCCACTGACTAGCTGAGACAGTATAAGCTCACCTTCGATGAGCATAAGAGGAAATATAACAAGCCACCCAAGCTTTGATGCAAGTACAAGGAGTACTTGTAGAGTAGCACCAAAATGTAGAATGGGAAAAGATTGCTCTCCAAGCAAAGTTTAATGAAGAAAAAACACAACTACAGCAAGGAAAAGAATAGCTGCTCGTGAAGCAACTCGAAGTGAAAGAAGCGGTCAGCAGAGAACTTCATTCTGTGATAGTCATAGAAATAAAGGTAGAGAATCGAGTCACGCAAAAAGTAGAGAAACTCACAGAAGTTATCCAGCAGCTACAACAACACATAACAGACTTAGAGCTCTGCGCAGTACTCAAGACCCCACATGATGTAAGGGATCAAAGAGAAGCAACTACTCGAAGTGCAGTTAAGAGAATAAAATCCCTTGCTATGGAATGTAAGAAACTCATTGATCATAGTTACCAGACCTACGAGAAAATCACTGAAAATCCAAAATCGAAGGCACCAGATTCGCAGCTCCAAGAGGAGAAGTACCAAGCTAAAATGATAGAAGCACAGTTGAAGCCCCTGTCAGCTGTGGAAATAATGAAGCACTCCCAAGAGAAACGCACTACCCAGCAGCAGATCCACACTATCCAAAGAAAAGTTATGGAAGTAACTCAGAGGCTCCAACCTTTACAAGATAAGGCTTACCAATTGTTAATAGAGGTAGAAGGCCGAGGAGAAGAACTAGAGCAGGTTGTCACTACAACTGAACAATTCCTGGAGGGACCTGTCAATGAAGCAATCATCCAAGAGTTCACTGAACAGGAGGCCAAGGCACAACAACAAGTCGAAGCATCTCAAGATACACTCGAGGATTTTGAAGCAGAAGTATCCAGATCAGAGTGACTCAGGATGAGTCATAGGTGAATGTTGGGGGCCTGTTGGCCCTTGACCAAGTTTTGGGAGATCCTTGGTCAAGTTTGACCTATTTTGGGACTTTGATAGCCTGTCGAAGGAGGAGCGCAAGACGAAGAAGATATCGCGGGATCTCGGCCCCTTTTTTGGGCCCTTTTTGGGATTTGGGATTATGTAACGGGTATGGGATGTCAACCCATGGATTTACCCATGTTTAGGCCTATTTTGTAAAGTATATATAGAATACTAGGCGATGTAATGAGAGAGGAAGTCATAAGGAATAACTAAGTGCTAAATTTGGATCTATGTGATCAATATTGTAAGGGCTCTCTGCATACTATGTGAGACTTGTAGAGATAAGTGCAAGTCATTGTAAGAGGCTATGGAAGGTTGTGTGATTAGATCTACTCGGGGAAGGAGGATCTAGCGAGCTGCACAAATATCCTATCCTATGCAGAGTAGGTTTTTGAAGATCTGTGCATGTAACCTATTGAAGAATCCAATAAAGAAGAAGAGTTGGTGGGCATAACCCCAGGGCGGGGGTGAACCACATATATGTTGTGTTTCTCTGCTTTGTGCAATGTGTTGAAGTGTTTATGTCTTTACTTGTTAAGTGCTTTGATATAGATAGATAGATCTATTTATTCTTTGTGCTAATGATGTATATGGATGTTAGATCAGACTTATATGAATGTGCTTAGTGCTTTAATATTCTATATCTAAATTGTTCCTTCATGCTAAGTGTTGCTAGATGCTAGATATGGTTGACCAATGCATTGTACCATGATTAGGTTTTAACAGCCCTGTAACTAAGAACTGAATATTGATCAATATCACTGCTAAGTTCTCTGTTAAGTGTTACAATAATATATCTATGTCCCATCTAAGGTTGCAGACACCTGTGTTCTACAACCACCCTTGCCTCTACCTTGGGTGAGACTTCATCCGCTTCATAGGTGTTGCTGAAAGGGTCAGTAGTTAGATTTTTGTTGGTGTGTTGTTGTAGTGTTGAACCCTAGGTCTTCCCCTGTGCCAACATTTCCTAACAACAAAACACCAAATGATTTCTCCTTCCTCCATGCATCCCCTTCTTGCTCAATGGCTAGGATTCCTTCAGAACTTCGAGGATTTTTCTCCCTATCTACACGATGACATAGATTTTTTGAAGTTCCACATCCCTAAACTATGGGATCTTGTGCAATGCTTCCTTCTACAATGGATGCCTAGGATTGATTCTGGCCTTCAGGCATTCACAACCTCACAACACTACACTTTATTTCCCCCCAAGTGCCGGACCTCTGGATCTACTTCCACATGTCCTTCCCCTGATCAATGGCCCATATCAACTCTAGACTTCGGGACTCCAGAGAGATCAACATCCTCTTCCTTCTATTCTCCTAGAGTATCTATCCTCTGGACCTTTTGATCTGCCGATGCATGTACTCTCCAATGGTTGACCGAGATGAACTTTGGGTCTTCGAGACTTTGGGGGTCCTCCACTCCTAACTTCTTCCGGAGTGCTAGTCCACCAGAGGACATGATCTATTGACACATGTCTTTGTATTTTGGATAGCCACGATTAACTCTGGCCTTCGGGACTTCGGGGGTCTCGACTTCTCCACACGCAAAATCGTTTGAATGCGTGAAGTCTGAACGAATTTGCTGATTAACCCTCACACAACTCCTCCTGATCCAACGACTGTTCACTCTCTTGAAAAATCCCAAATGGATCTCAACCATTGATTTCCATTCTTGGATAACTTCTCCTTTGATCTTGATCCATGACTTCTCCAAATGCATGAAGTCTTAATGACTTACAGGGTTAAACCCCCCACTTCTTCTCCAGATCTAAGGGTGAAAAAGACCCTCGATCCTCCCGAAAAAATTTCAATCATTCAACTTTTAAATAATAGAACGCCTTCCCTCTCAAGGGACTCTGGTCACTAATCCTCCTGAGCTTAACCACACGACATAAATAGAATCTTTGGTGCCCTCCTGTGCGCTCCTCTGGAATGTTGAAGCTTTTGACTTAGAAATTTTCTAAGTCCCTCCTGCAGAACTCTTGTGCTCGCTATCTCTTTTGAGATTTGTTCCTTGATGCATTTCAGACCTCTAGCGCACTCCTTGCATCCTTTGAACTTTTGAGAAATTTTTAGACTTAGATATTTTTGAATAAAATACCCTTTACACACTTCTTGCATTCATCTCCTCTGAGACTTCCTCAACACTTAAACAAAGTGTTTTCCCGATGCACTCCTTGCATGGGTCTTCTCCATTATTTTATCTCCACTAAGAAACTGTGCACTCTTTTCACCTCAACTGAACAATTGTGCACTCCTTTCACTTCCACTATAAATTCACGCTATCTCTTCTAAGCTTCTAAGTCTATCTCGACTTGTCCTATGCACTCCTTGTGGGAACTATGCACTCCTTGCACTAGGAATATCAGAAGAGAAACAAATGAAATGTATAGAAATTTTCAAAGGTTTCCACACTTAACCATGAAAAACATATCCATGCATAAAAGATACATAAATAGATAAAACACAGAGAGAATAAAGAAACATCACATGTACATAAATAATTCATATGAACACAACATCATACATTTAGAATCAAACCTCTCTACTTGTATTCATTCAGTAAAATATGTACATGTATTCAGACAGCTCTCTGCAACTCTTCATAAGATTCAACAACTCTTTCAGCAACAATAAAAATAACATTCAACAACCTCATTTGGGCATAAAATACATATATTTATACATTGAGGGGATTCTCGAGCCTTCCCTCAAGACTACCTTAGTGCTATCCTATCATAGTTAATACATTCATCTACTAAAGACTATTACATTGAATGGAAATTACATCCAAATATGAGTCGATACTCAGTATCTCTATAACCTTATCTCATAATTAAAATTATTACAATCTTTGGAGGCCTTATGTGATGGATCATGCCTCAAAATATTTAAAATCTTTATATTACAATATTTTCAAAATAGAATGGCACACCCTCCTTGGAATTCAAAAAAAATTTAAATATGCATGTTGGGTGCTGAGTTGTCCTTCATCTGGCCTCTTTAATTGCTAATGGTGATGCTCTTGCATCACTCGGAAGGTGATTTGGAGGAAATTTGACATGGACCAACCAATGGTCAACACGTGGCAGATGGTCGTTGTTTGGGTGGAACAATGTTTGGATTCCACGCGGCCCACTCAAGGGCCACCACGTGGCACCCCCTTGTTGTGTAAAATATTGGTTTGGGCTCTATTGGGGTCGAACTTGCAACCTCTGGGAAAGGGAAAAGGTTTTCCATAGGCTAGGCTACCAACCCACCTACATTTGGTTCTTAAACATAATGTTTAAAACTAATATTTAAACTTACCTTTGGTTTCAGCTAGCCGGAAAAGGGTCGGGGCTTAGCCCTAGCCCATGGACACAACCTTACACCACTTCCCATATGACTGATAGCATAGAGTTTTTTGGGGTCCTAGCTGACGGGTGTGGAAATTTATCCCATCACCCAAACACGTACCTCCATGCAACCATAACCTATAGAAATAAGGCGCCAATTTTGCTAACTGTGTGCCAAATCCACCCATGTGCCAAGAATGGCAGGAGAGATAGGTTTTGGAGCGCGTTATAGGATTTTCAAATGGTGTGTGCATTTTGGAGGACATGTTGACTGTAGGTTTGGAGAAAAACTTCAGAGAAGGTTATTTTTCTCATTTTTTGGCCAAACCTTGTGCAGAAAGAGCCCAGACAGGGGTTTTGGGACATCTTGGAGCCATTGGAGCCATCTATTTTTCATTCTAAGCATTGTAAAAAACTATTTTAACACTTTTTTAGCATATAATGAAAACGATCCATTGGAAGTTGGAACAAAATATGTATCCCAAGAGAGGGGTGAACTCCTTTATCATTTTGTTGTGTTATGTGCTTATTTTGATGGTTTTTTATGATTGTTTTTTCTATTCATTTTAAGTAAAAACTCAATAATTTTTATGTTCTTGCAACTTGATACAATTTCCCAAGACACATACATTTTCCACTTGCAATATTTATAAACAAATCTTTATCATTTTCAGATCAAGTTGGTATCAAAGCTAAGGTTTTTGAAGGTTTGACTTTTTTGCAAGTGTTTTTTTTTTTTTATGATGCTTACAAGGTTGAAGATAACAAGAGGAGAAGGACAACTTGTGGAGCCAAGTTCTCAACTTTCAAGAAGGAGAAAAATACATTCACCTCAATTTTCAAGGAGACATTCACCAAGTATGGCTCATGAGGAGAGTCATGAAATTCCTACTTCAGAAGAGGAAACTTTCAAAAAAGCCTTTTATGATATGACAAAAATGGTGAAAATTTTATATGAGGAAAGGAATGGAAGGTTGCATATATAAAGATAAAATCCTCCAAAAAGAAATGAATATAATGGTGATAATACTCCAAAAGGGAATGGTGACATTCATCATATTTAAGTGTATTGTAGAATACAAAGAATCCAGGATGATGAAACTAAAATTCATCTTGCTTCTCTTAGATTGGAAGGTGTAACACTCATTTGGTGGGAAGAAAAAACTCAAGAGGACATGAAGAAACATGGTAAAGTTTTATCCTCTTGTAATTATTTTTTTGTTGCAATTAAAAGGAAATTTTATCCACTAGCATACATGCAGAAAGCTATCATGGATTGGAAAAACTTTAGGAAAGATGAAGAGAAAAATGTGCAAAGCTACACTCAAGAATTTAGGAGAAGAGATTTGATTTTGGGTATATATTTACCTTCTCAAAAAACTTTACTCAAATACATTGGAGGATTGCATAGCTACTTGAGACACACAATTCTCATGTTTAACCCTACAAATCTAGATGAATTTTTTGTACAGGAAACTCATTTAGAAGCAAGAGGGAAGAATGCTCCTCAAGAGGGAAGCAAGAATCCATTTTATAATGGAGACAAAGGAAAGAGTAAATTCAAAGGAAACATAAAGAATAATGCTTCAAACAAAAAAGAGGGAGAAAAACTCTCATGTAAACACTATTCAAAAGATGTCCATGATGAAGACCATTGTTGGAAACTTCATCGTGAAATGAGACCCAAAAAGTTCAACAACAAAGGGAAACCAAAGACTGTTGCAGCTACACAACATGATTTAGGATCTTATTTTGGAGATGAAACAAAAATCACAACCATGGGTTTTCAAGGTAAGGACTCTATTGCTAGTGTTATCACTTAGAGTCACCCTTTGACTGCAAGAGGATAAGACCAGTACCCATCAAAAAAAGGTAAATGGATTGGAATGGTTTGAGTAGGTGGATCAGTAAGACTATAGAGAGAGGAAAAGATAACAAAAGTAACTACTGATCGGTTCGGGACCATTGGGTTATGGAGTCATAAGTATCATGAATAATGAAGGAATTTAAACTTCCTATCAGAAAAAGGGATTTATGTCATGATGAGGAGAAAGAAGATGGAAAATGTCTGAGTGATGAACCATGAAATATGGGCAAGATGATAGCAGATCCTCTACCACCTTAGGAATCCATAGATTAGAGAGATGCTACTTCCAGACAACAAGAAAAATAGAAAATATATGATGAACCATGAAATATGAGCATGATGACGATATATCCTCCATCACCTTAGGAATCCATAAATCAAAGAGATTACATCCAAACAAGAAGAAAAACTGAAAATGTATGAGCAATGAACCATGAAAGATGGGAAAGATGACAACAGATCCTCTACCACCTCAGGAATGAATATATCATAGAGATTACATCAAGACAAGAAGAAAAAAATAAAATATATGATGAACCATGAAATATGGGCATGATGACAATAGATTCTCGATCACCTTATTAATCCATAAATCAGAGAGATTACATCCAGACAAGAAGAAACAAAAAAAAATTGAAAGATATTCTGGTGAGAAGTCATCTATTGAAAGAATTTGAACATGCTCTCCTTGATCATCAATCAAAGGAGGTTTATACAATCTCAAATTCTCAACATTAAAAAATGCATACATTTTCATATAAGGAGGAAAATTCAAATGAAAGGCATTGTTACCAATTTTTTCAAGAATATTAAAAGGTTCATATATGATTGGTTTCATATTTTTACCTTCTCCTTTAAGCCTCTCTTTTCTAATGTAAAGCCAAATTGATTAACATGATACTTGTCATATCTTGTCTTGTACTTGTCTTGGCTCTTTTCCAACTTCTCTTGTACCATTTGATGCGCCAATTGAATTTGTTCAATGAACTTATTTTCTCTATCAGTGTCATAATGACCATCAATAGCAGCATCATTCCCAAAGATAAAATCTAAAGGAGATTTTGGCAAGTAACCAAAACATGCCTCAAATGGAGATGTTTGAGTTGATGAATGCTTAGCCCGCTTATAAGCATGTTGAATGTAGTGTAGGTGCTCCTCCCAAAGCTTAGGATGTTTGTTGCAATAACCACGAAGAATATGTACTACAATTCTATTCACCACTTTAGTTTGACCATCAGTTTATGGATGGAATGTCGTGCTCTTTTTCAACTTGGTGTCTATGAGTTCCCATAAGATTGACCAAAAGTTTCGAACAAATTAGGAATCTCGATCGGAAATAATGGATTTGGGAAATCCAAAATGTACCCATACATGTTGAAAGAAAATTTGTGTCGTTTGTTCAGTTGTAACCTACTTCTTAGAAGTCATCAAAATACACATTTTTCTGAAATGATCAACCATAACATAAAGATAATCATGATTCTTTTTGGACATAGGTAATCCCCCTACAAAGTCCATGGAAATGATTTCCCAAGGACGAGAAGGAAACATAAGTGGAGTATACAATCCTAACTTTTTGTTGATAGGCTTACTTGTAGCACATAAAGAACATCCTCTTACATATCGTGAAACACTTTCATTCATTTTAGGCGAATAGAAATACCTTTGAAAATTATCCACCGTCTTGCCTTCACCAAAGTGGCCAACAATAAGAGAAGAATNTTCAATCCAGTCACGAAGTCTCCACTACGCCCCTGCCATTAGGAAAACCAGAGTTGGGAGATGAGCCAGCCCAACTCCACTGACTAGCTGAGACAGTATAAGCTCACCTTCGATGAGCACAAGAGGAAATATAACAAGCCACCCAAGCTTTGATGCAAGTACAAGGAGTACTTGTAGAGTAGCACCAAAATGTAGAATGGGAAAAGATTGCTCTCCAAACAAAGTTTAATGAAGAAAAAACACAACTACAACAACGAAAAGAACAGCTGCTCGTGAAGCAACTTGAAGTGAAAGAAGCGGTCAGCAGAGAACTTCATTCTGTGACAGTCATAGAAATAAAGGTAGAGAATCGAGTCACGCAACAAGTAGAGAAACTCACAGAAGTTATCCAGCAGCTACAACAACACATAACAGACTTAGAGCTCTGCGCAGTACTCGAGACCCCACATGATGTAAGGGATCAAAGAGAAGCAACTAATTGAAGTGCAGTTAAGAGAATAAAATCCCTTGCTATGAAATGTAATAAACTCATTGATCATAGTTACTAGACCTACGAGAAAATCACTGAAAATCCAAAATTGAAGGCACTAGATTCGCAGCTCCAAGAGGAAAAGTACCAAGCTGAAATGATAGAAGCACAGTTGAAGCCCCTGTCAGCTGTGGAAATAATGAAGCACTCCCAAGAGAAACGCACTACCCAGCAACAGATCCACACTATCCAAAGAAAAGTTATGGAAGTAACTCAGAGGCTCCAACCTTTACAAGATAAGGCTTACCAATTGTTAATAGAGGTAGAAGGCCGAGGAGAAGAACTAGAGTAGGTTGTCACTACAACTAAACAATTCCTAGAGGGACCTGTCAATGAAGCAATCATCCAAGAGTTCACTGAACAGGAGGCCAAGGCACAACAACAAGTCGAAGCATCTCAAGATACGCTCGAGGATTTTGAAGCAGAAGTATCCAGATCAGAGTGACTCAGGATGAGTCATAGGTGAGTGTTGGGGGCCTGTTGGCCCTTGACCAAGTTTTGGGAGATCCTTGGTCAAGTTTGACCTATTTTGGGACTTCGATAGCCTGTCGAAGGAGGAGCGCAAGACGAAGAAGATATCGCGGGATCTCGGCCCCTTTTTTGGGCCCTTTTTGGGATTTGGGATTATGTAACGGGTATGGGATGTCAACCCATGGCTTTACCCATGTTTAGGCCTATTTTGTAAAGTATATATAGAATACTAGGTGATGTAATGAGAGAGGAAGTCATAAGGAATAACTAAGTGCTAAATCTGGATCTATGTGATCAATATTGTAAGGGCTCTCTGCATACTATGTGAGACTTGTAGAGATAAGTGCAAGTCATTGTAAGAGGCTATGGAAGGTTGTGTGATTAGATCTACTCAGGGAAGGAGGATCTAGCGAGCTGCACAAATATCCTATCCTATGCGGAGTAGGTTTTTGAAGATCTGTGCATGTAACCTATTGAAGAATCCAATAAAGAAGAAGAGTTGGTGGGCATAACCCCAGGGCGGGGGTGAACCAGATATATGTTGTGTTTCTCTGCTTTGTGCAATGTGTTGAAGTGTTTATGTCTTTACTTGTTAAGTGCTTTGATATAGATAGATAGATCTATTTATTCTTTGTGCTAATGATGTATATGGATGTTAGATCAGACTTATATGAATGTGCTTAGTGCTTTAATATTCTATATCTAAATTGTTCCTTCATGCTAAGTGTTGCTAGATGCTAGATATGGTTGACCAATGCATTGTACCATGATTAGGTTTTAACAGCCCTGTAACTAAGAACTGAATATTGATCAATATCACTGCTAAGTTCTCTGTTAAGTGTTACAATAATATATCTATGTCCCATCTAAGGTTGCAGACACCTGTGTTCTACAACCACCCTTGCCTCTACCTTGGGTGAGACTTCATCCGCTTCATAGGTGTTGCTGAAAGGGTCAGTAGTTAGATTTTTGTTGGTGTGTTGTTGTAGTGTTGAACCCTAGGTCTTCCCCTGTGCCAACATTTCCTAACAACAAAACACCAAATGATTTCTCCTTCCTCCATGCATCCCCTTCTTGCTCAATGGCTAGGATTCCTTCAGAACTTCGAGGATTTTTCTCCCTATCTACACGATGACATAGATTTTTTGAAGTTCCACATCCCTAAACTATGGGATCTTGTGCAATGCTTCCTTCTACAATGGATGCCTAGGATTGATTCTGGCCTTCAGGCATTCACAACCTCACAACACTACACTTTATTTCCCCCCAAGTGCCGGACCTCTGGATCTACTTCCACATGTCCTTCCCCTGATCAATGGCCCATATCAACTCTAGACTTCGGGACTCCAGAGAGATCAACATCCTCTTCCTTCTATTCTCCTAGAGTATCTATCCTCTGGACCTTTTGATCTGCCGATGCATGTACTCTCCAATGGTTGACCGAGATGAACTTTGGGTCTTCGAGACTTTGGGGGTCCTCCACTCCTAACTTCTTCCGGAGTGCTAGTCCACCAGAGGACATGATCTATTGACACATGTCTTTGTATTTTGGATAGCCACGATTAACTCTGGCCTTCGGGACTTCGGGGGTCTCGACTTCTCCACACGCAAAATCGTTTGAATGCGTGAAGTCTGAACGAATTTGCTGATTAACCCTCACACAACTCCTCCTGATCCAACGACTGTTCACTCTCTTGAAAAATCCCAAATGGATCTCAACCATTGATTTCCATTCTTGGATAACTTCTCCTTTGATCTTGATCCATGACTTCTCCAAATGCATGAAGTCTTAATGACTTACAGGGTTAAACCCCCCACTTCTTCTCCAGATCTAAGGGTGAAAAAGACCCTCGATCCTCCCGAAAAAATTTCAATCATTCAACTTTTAAATAATAGAACGCCTTCCCTCTCAAGGGACTCTGGTCACTAATCCTCCTGAGCTTAACCACACGACATAAATAGAATCTTTGGTGCCCTCCTGTGCGCTCCTCTGGAATGTTGAAGCTTTTGACTTAGAAATTTTCTAAGTCCCTCCTGCAGAACTCTTGTGCTCGCTATCTCTTTTGAGATTTGTTCCTTGATGCATTTCAGACCTCTAGCGCACTCCTTGCATCCTTTGAACTTTTGAGAAATTTTTAGACTTAGATATTTTTGAATAAAATACCCTTTACACACTTCTTGCATTCATCTCCTCTGAGACTTCCTCAACACTTAAACAAAGTGTTTTCCCGATGCACTCCTTGCATGGGTCTTCTCCATTATTTTATCTCCACTAAGAAACTGTGCACTCTTTTCACCTCAACTGAACAATTGTGCACTCCTTTCACTTCCACTATAAATTCACGCTATCTCTTCTAAGCTTCTAAGTCTATCTCGACTTGTCCTATGCACTCCTTGTGGGAACTATGCACTCCTTGCACTAGGAATATCAGAAGAGAAACAAATGAAATGTATAGAAATTTTCAAAGGTTTCCACACTTAACCATGAAAAACATATCCATGCATAAAAGATACATAAATAGATAAAACACAGAGAGAATAAAGAAACATCACATGTACATAAATAATTCATATGAACACAACATCATACATTTAGAATCAAACCTCTCTACTTGTATTCATTCAGTAAAATATGTACATGTATTCAGACAGCTCTCTGCAACTCTTCATAAGATTCAACAACTCTTTCAGCAACAATAAAAATAACATTCAACAACCTCATTTGGGCATAAAATACATATATTTATACATTGAGGGGATTCTCGAGCCTTCCCTCAAGACTACCTTAGTGCTATCCTATCATAGTTAATACATTCATCTACTAAAGACTATTACATTGAATGGAAATTACATCCAAATATGAGTCGATACTCAGTATCTCTATAACCTTATCTCATAATTAAAATTATTACAATCTTTGGAGGCCTTATGTGATGGATCATGCCTCAAAATATTTAAAATCTTTATATTACAATATTTTCAAAATAGAATGGCACACCCTCCTTGGAATTCAAAAAAAATTTAAATATGCATGTTGGGTGCTGAGTTGTCCTTCATCTGGCCTCTTTAATTGCTAATGGTGATGCTCTTGCATCACTCGGAAGGTGATTTGGAGGAAATTTGACATGGACCAACCAATGGTCAACACGTGGCAGATGGTCGTTGTTTGGGTGGAACAATGTTTGGATTCCACGCGGCCCACTCAAGGGCCACCACGTGGCACCCCCTTGTTGTGTAAAATATTGGTTTGGGCTCTATTGGGGTCGAACTTGCAACCTCTGGGAAAGGGAAAAGGTTTTCCATAGGCTAGGCTACCAACCCACCTACATTTGGTTCTTAAACATAATGTTTAAAACTAATATTTAAACTTACCTTTGGTTTCAGCTAGCCGGAAAAGGGTCGGGGCTTAGCCCTAGCCCATGGACACAACCTTACACCACTTCCCATATGACTGATAGCATAGAGTTTTTTGGGGTCCTAGCTGACGGGTGTGGAAATTTATCCCATCACCCAAACACGTACCTCCATGCAACCATAACCTATAGAAATAAGGCGCCAATTTTGCTAACTGTGTGCCAAATCCACCCATGTGCCAAGAATGGCAGGAGAGATAGGTTTTGGAGCGCGTTATAGGATTTTCAAATGGTGTGTGCATTTTGGAGGACATGTTGACTGTAGGTTTGGAGAAAAACTTCAGAGAAGGTTATTTTTCTCATTTTTTGGCCAAACCTTGTGCAGAAAGAGCCCAGACAGGGGTTTTGGGACATCTTGGAGCCATTGGAGCCATCTATTTTTCATTCTAAGCATTGTAAAAAACTATTTTAACACTTTTTTAGCATATAATGAAAACGATCCATTGGAAGTTGGAACAAAATATGTATCCCAAGAGAGGGGTGAACTCCTTTATCATTTTGTTGTGTTATGTGCTTATTTTGATGGTTTTTTATGATTGTTTTTTCTATTCATTTTAAGTAAAAACTCAATAATTTTTATGTTCTTGCAACTTGATACAATTTCCCAAGACACATACATTTTCCACTTGCAATATTTATAAACAAATCTTTATCATTTTCAGATCAAGTTGGTATCAAAGCTAAGGTTTTTGAAGGTTTGACTTTTTTGCAAGTGTTTTTTTTTTTTTATGATGCTTACAAGGTTGAAGATAACAAGAGGAGAAGGACAACTTGTGGAGCCAAGTTCTCAACTTTCAAGAAGGAGAAAAATACATTCACCTCAATTTTCAAGGAGACATTCACCAAGTATGGCTCATGAGGAGAGTCATGAAATTCCTACTTCAGAAGAGGAAACTTTCAAAAAAGCCTTTTATGATATGACAAAAATGGTGAAAATTTTATATGAGGAAAGGAATGGAAGGTTGCATATATAAAGATAAAATCCTCCAAAAAGAAATGAATATAATGGTGATAATACTCCAAAAGGGAATGGTGACATTCATCATATTTAAGTGTATTGTAGAATACAAAGAATCCAGGATGATGAAACTAAAATTCATCTTGCTTCTCTTAGATTGGAAGGTGTAACACTCATTTGGTGGGAAGAAAAAACTCAAGAGGACATGAAGAAACATGGTAAAGTTTTATCCTCTTGTAATTATTTTTTTGTTGCAATTAAAAGGAAATTTTATCCACTAGCATACATGCAGAAAGCTATCATGGATTGGAAAAACTTTAGGAAAGATGAAGAGAAAAATGTGCAAAGCTACACTCAAGAATTTAGGAGAAGAGATTTGATTTTGGGTATATATTTACCTTCTCAAAAAACTTTACTCAAATACATTGGAGGATTGCATAGCTACTTGAGACACACAATTCTCATGTTTAACCCTACAAATCTAGATGAATTTTTTGTACAGGAAACTCATTTAGAAGCAAGAGGGAAGAATGCTCCTCAAGAGGGAAGCAAGAATCCATTTTATAATGGAGACAAAGGAAAGAGTAAATTCAAAGGAAACATAAAGAATAATGCTTCAAACAAAAAAGAGGGAGAAAAACTCTCATGTAAACACTATTCAAAAGATGTCCATGATGAAGACCATTGTTGGAAACTTCATCGTGAAATGAGACCCAAAAAGTTCAACAACAAAGGGAAACCAAAGACTGTTGCAGCTACACAACATGATTTAGGATCTTATTTTGGAGATGAAACAAAAATCACAACCATGGGTTTTCAAGGTAAGGACTCTATTGCTAGTGTTATCACTTAGAGTCACCCTTTGACTGCAAGAGGATAAGACCAGTACCCATCAAAAAAAGGTAAATGGATTGGAATGGTTTGAGTAGGTGGATCAGTAAGACTATAGAGAGAGGAAAAGATAACAAAAGTAACTACTGATCGGTTCGGGACCATTGGGTTATGGAGTCATAAGTATCATGAATAATGAAGGAATTTAAACTTCCTATCAGAAAAAGGGATTTATGTCATGATGAGGAGAAAGAAGATGGAAAATGTCTGAGTGATGAACCATGAAATATGGGCAAGATGATAGCAGATCCTCTACCACCTTAGGAATCCATAGATTAGAGAGATGCTACTTCCAGACAACAAGAAAAATAGAAAATATATGATGAACCATGAAATATGAGCATGATGACGATATATCCTCCATCACCTTAGGAATCCATAAATCAAAGAGATTACATCCAAACAAGAAGAAAAACTGAAAATGTATGAGCAATGAACCATGAAAGATGGGAAAGATGACAACAGATCCTCTACCACCTCAGGAATGAATATATCATAGAGATTACATCAAGACAAGAAGAAAAAAATAAAATATATGATGAACCATGAAATATGGGCATGATGACAATAGATTCTCGATCACCTTATTAATCCATAAATCAGAGAGATTACATCCAGACAAGAAGAAACAAAAAAAAATTGAAAGATATTCTGGTGAGAAGTCATCTATTGAAAGAATTTGAACATGCTCTCCTTGATCATCAATCAAAGGAGGTTTATACAATCTCAAATTCTCAACATTAAAAAATGCATACATTTTCATATAAGGAGGAAAATTCAAATGAAAGGCATTGTTACCAATTTTTTCAAGAATATTAAAAGGTTCATATATGATTGGTTTCATATTTTTACCTTCTCCTTTAAGCCTCTCTTTTCTAATGTAAAGCCAAATTGATTAACATGATACTTGTCATATCTTGTCTTGTACTTGTCTTGGCTCTTTTCCAACTTCTCTTGTACCATTTGATGCGCCAATTGAATTTGTTCAATGAACTTATTTTCTCTATCAGTGTCATAATGACCATCAATAGCAGCATCATTCCCAAAGATAAAATCTAAAGGAGATTTTGGCAAGTAACCAAAACATGCCTCAAATGGAGATGTTTGAGTTGATGAATGCTTAGCCCGCTTATAAGCATGTTGAATGTAGTGTAGGTGCTCCTCCCAAAGCTTAGGATGTTTGTTGCAATAACCACGAAGAATATGTACTACAATTCTATTCACCACTTTAGTTTGACCATCAGTTTATGGATGGAATGTCGTGCTCTTTTTCAACTTGGTGTCTATGAGTTCCCATAAGATTGACCAAAAGTTTCGAACAAATTAGGAATCTCGATCGGAAATAATGGATTTGGGAAATCCAAAATGTACCCATACATGTTGAAAGAAAATTTGTGTCGTTTGTTCAGTTGTAACCTACTTCTTAGAAGTCATCAAAATACACATTTTTCTGAAATGATCAACCATAACATAAAGATAATCATGATTCTTTTTGGACATAGGTAATCCCCCTACAAAGTCCATGGAAATGATTTCCCAAGGACGAGAAGGAAACATAAGTGGAGTATACAATCCTAACTTTTTGTTGATAGGCTTACTTGTAGCACATAAAGAACATCCTCTTACATATCGTGAAACACTTTCATTCATTTTAGGCGAATAGAAATACCTTTGAAAATTATCCACCGTCTTGCCTTCACCAAAGTGGCCAACAATAAGAGAAGAATGTGATTCCCTTATGATGTTGACTCTTTCACCCTATGGAATACATAGCTTGCCAAGATGATACAAACATTTATCATGGACATGGTAATCTCTTGGATCATGTTGTCATTGATGGAAAATATTGATGTCAAGTGATTGATTGATGCCAAAGGATTGAGTGAATGATGTATTTTCCTTGATGTGAATGAATAGATGATAAGTGGAATCATAGTAATTGATATGATGCATAGTTGGGTTGATGTAAAGATGAGTCATTATTGTCTTATCATGGTTGATAAGGTGCACAAATGGATGAACTCCAAAGTGGTCCACTTATGGTAAAATCCCTCACGAGAAGATGCTTTATGGTTAAGTTATCCTAGAAGTATGGTTGGAGAACCCATCCTTATATGTGGAATAATGAGATGAAGATCAATGAAATTGTTGGTGAAACTATCCTAGATGAATAGTGCTTGTCATTCCATTTCCGGTGGTATGTGGAATGTCACATAAATCCTCATCGTTTGAGAGTTATGGCCCTACGAATATGAAGGGCCCTCATATGTTGGCTTGAATCCCCAAGAGGTTAAAGAAGTCAAAGTTATTGAAAAGAATAAATCATTATTTAAATAATAAAATGAAGTGACAAAGTCAAGGAGGATTATTTAAATAATCAAGTGAAGTGAAAAAATCAAAGAAGATTGTTTAAATGATAAAGTGAGGTGGAAAAGTCAAGAAGAAATATTTAAATGATAAAGTAATGGAGAAATTTATATTTATGGAAAGTGGTTAACCCTAAGAAGAGGAAAATAGGTTAAGTGACCTAGAAGTGACCTAGAAGATAGCTACTTGGAGAGTATAAATAAGAGGCAACGGTCTCTTGTGAAATGTACCTCTTGTGTATATTTTGTGAGATCTCTTATGCATCTATTGAAGATATGTTATAAGAGGGAGATCGTCTGGAGGATCTCATGGAAGCATCAAAGTTTCAGAAAATCTGATATCATGAAAACAAAAGTCTTGGAAGTTCAGAAACCCTAGTTTGTGAGGTATACGTAGACTGTAATGAGCCAAGGCACGTACATACGTAGGCTGAATGAGGACAGGGCACACACATTTGATGAAGTCATGAAGACTTGTGGTTGAGATGATGACAGGCTCTTGGATACTGAAGTAGGTTCCATATCTACATTATATGGGCTCAGATCTTCCATAGAAACTCTGGTATGGTTACAGTGTTGTATTGATGGATACTCTTGCTTGTTGTGTAGTGAATGCTTAATGCATTCTTGGTATGGTTGTTGTGATGTGGTTTGTGTTGGTTGATGGAGTGAGAAACACTCTTATGATTATGTACTGATATGATTGTTATAGTATATTGGTTTCTTATGCATAATGTGTAGAATTTATATTGTATGGTTGAGAAGCATGAGTTAGTTGTTGGAGAGCTTGGATGTGTTGTCATTGGTTATGGGTTAGATGGGACAGTGAAAGAAATAAGATAATGTGATTGAAGGTTGCAAAGGATCTGAGCTCATGTTGAAGAGAAAACCCTAAGATCTCAAAAGTGATATGTAGGCTGTAGTGTAGACTGGCCACATACATACGTGAGTTGTACTACTAGTAGGGTGCATACATATGTGTGTTTCACTACTGACAGGTCGCGTACCTGTTGACAGATTGATATCTCTTGATGATTGTTGCCTCATCTCAGTTGGTGTTGAGTGTGTAAGCTGAGTCTTGAATTATAAATTTGGTGCTCTTGTAGAGTTATAATCTATTCAGTTGTTACTTAAAAACCCAAGGATTGAAGTCTGTAATAAAAATAAAATTGTACATACATCTTGTGTTCCTTGTGCTCCTTATGATGATGACTTGTTGATGATATATGTTGTTGTTATATGTTGTTGATGTATATTTACATTTGACTGGTTATGAATGACAATAATAAGTAATGAGTAAATGGTGATTCCTAACTAAGAACTTTGTGAAGGGGAAGTTTTGGGAAAAAGATACCTACATTGTTCACCCCCACTCTCAGTGTAGTCAGTGTGTCCAACAATTGGTATTAGAGCGGGCCTTCACTATAAGCCTTAAAAATCTTGGAGGAGATCCATAGACACACAAATGGATGATGAAGTCCCAATCCTTGAGGAGGAAAACTATTCTACTTGGAGAATAGAGATGAGAGTACATATAAAGGAAATGGAAGCTGGTGGTTGGAAGGCATCCATTGGTTGATTAGTTTCTATGAAGAACAAGTCAAATTTTGAAGCTCAAAGGGAAGGAAAGAAGAATGATGCATTGGCTCTCAAGACCATTCTTAGTGGACTCTCAAGTCCTATCAAAGAGAGCATGGGACAATGCACTTCCGCCAAGGATCTATGGCTAAAGATAGAGGGTACATATCAAAGAAAAAAGGAAGACCTTGAAAGCAGCCCCATCAAGAAGAATGAAGGTAAAGAATCTCCAAAAAATATTGATTGCATTATTTCTAAATGTGATGATGTTGGAAAAGAGGAATATCTTGAAGGAATTTCAAATGAAGGAAAAGAATCATGTGATGATGTTGGCAAAGAGGAAGATTTTGAATACATTTCAAATGAAGGAAAAGAATCATGTGATGATGTTGGCAAAGTGGAAGATCTTGAAGACATTTCAAATGAAGATAAAGAATCTCCACGAACCCTTGATTGCAACAATTCAAAGTGTGATGATGTTGAATTTTTCTCTACTAGTGAAGAAGAAAATCTAGAAGTAGTTTGGATAAAATCAATTGATTGTTATCCCATGGAAGAAGTAGAAGAAAACCTATTGGATCTTAAAGAGAAAATTGAAAGAAGTCTATATGAATATAACAATGACCACTATTATATAGACTATAGCTATCTTTCAGATAACACTAAAAAGTTTCTTAAGAAGAGTCAAAAGCACATATTGAAGTTAAAGGAAATGCTCAAGTAACAAGAAGAGAGTAATAAGACTCAATCAAATGGAAAGGAAGAAGAGATCACAAGACTAGAGAATGAAAAAGAAGATAAGAAGGTAGATGATGAGATTAGCAAAAGTTTTGAAAATATTGTCCATCTTAAGACCCAAATTGAAGAAGCCAAAAGGGTAGAGGAACTATTGAGGGATCAAATAAATGAAAAGGAAGAATCATGTCATAAGTTAGAAGCTGAAGTTGTTGATCTTAGAAAGAAAGTGGAGAAGTCAAACAAATTCTTGAATAGAATAATAATGGAACATTATAGGGTTAAGAACTACATGACAAGAGGGTTGGTAGCTCGACCCCCGCGGACTCCAACCCCAAAATTGTATACCATGGAGGGGTGCCACATGAAATCCCATGTCTGGGCCATGTGGCACCATACCATTGGTCCATCACATCACCACGTGTCGAAGCTAGATAGTTCCACTGCATGTGCCAAGTCAACACCTTGCCACGTTAGTAGTACGACCCTACCACGTCAACAATATGACCCTGCCACATCAGTAGTATGACCCTACCATGTCAGTAGTATGAACCTGCCACATCAGAATGTACAGACTGTACAGTCATCAAAATTTTGCATGTTTGGCAAAGTGGACAGAATGCGATATCTCTCGCATATGAGTTTGTTTTGAAGCAATTTCGAGCACTTTGATTTTTGAGAATACTTTGATCCATTGGATCAATTAAGGAAACAATTTTATCCTTTGGCATATAAAAAAAAACAATTATGGAATGGAAATATTTGAGGCAAGGAAAAGGACAAAGTGTGCAGTATTTTACTAAGGAGTTTAGGAAGAAATCATTGGCTTTAAATATTTCACTACATTCTACAAAAACCCTTCTGAAATACATTGGTGCTTTGCATAGGTACATTCGTCATACTTTTATTTTGTTAAATCCAATTTATTTTGATGAACTATGTGTTCTAGTTGTACATATTGAATCCAGGGAAAGGATGATAAATATGGTTCCTCCATAGAGTTTTCTCAACAAAAGGGAAGTAATAACAAGAGAAAAGAGAAATTGTTAGCTACAGTAAAGAAGGAAGAAATAAAGCTCACATGTACTCATTGCGAGAAAAGAGGACATGATGAATATCATTTTTGGAAGCTACATCCTAAATTAAGGCCGAAAAAGTATGGAGGTAAAGGAAATCAAAAGGAAGTTGTCACAGTCCAACAAGATTTGAGATCTGAATCAGGTGACGAGACACAAGTCTCAATTGCAGGTGTTGTGAATGAAATCAAGAATGTGTCTGTGATGTCTAAAAAATCAAGTGAAGGATATGGTAATGAAATAGTCAAGTTATCTTCTAGTCATGAAGTGTTTCAAAATTCTCCAAAGTTGCCACATGAAGGTCCATTACATGTAGGTTACAAGGATTTTGTCAGGGAGCGCAAGAATGTTGTTAATTCATTGTCAGTAGCATATATATGTTCGCTACTACTACTGATATGTTGTGCATGTCCAGTAGTGGAAAATATGAATGTATATAGATGTGGAAGTCTGAGAATGATTTATTATGTTAGTAGCATTATTTCAACCTTCATCCTTGTTATTTAGATGATTGTAATGAGCCAAGTGGTCCAGACATGGGGAAGAGACACATGACATGTGGGGAGGCATATCCCTCATTTAATTTAAACTGTTTGGAGGTACAAAAGCATCCCAATGGGGAGGAATGATCCAGGAGGATCTAGAGACACTAATTGAGGTCCATGAGGACGTAGAACACTCACATGGGTCCATAAGGGGCCAGAAATGATTGAAATTTGATCATTTGAAAATCTCTTTAAAACACCATCAATGCTTATATCTTGTTGCAAGGTTTCCAACAATGAAAATTTCACCTCAAACAAAGTTCGTATACAAAAGTTATGGCTGGTCAAAGTTCAGGTCAAACAGGGAAAAAGTCAACCTTGAAGAGACATGTGGCAGGATCTGAGAGAGACACATGGAAGTCTCATATATTGATAAGTGGTAGGCATGTGGCACATAATTATACCAACCAGGTCTTGACATGTGGCAACCCCTCATTGGTTTGATGTTTTTGAGTATATATATATTTATTTATTTATTATATATACTTTATATATATTATATATATTATAATCACCATATGATAATCTATAAACTTTACAACAAATCCACATGGAATTATAATAATATAACCTACTTCCCATTCTAACATATTCACAAGAGTTGTATTATATATATATATATATATATAATAACTATGTTATATATTAATAATCCATGCCATGCCATGCCATATCCGTAGGACATATATGTTACAACTGTTTAACAATATCCATGGGAGTTTGTTATGTAACAACTATGAAATATGTAAATACATATATCCATGCGGGAGTTTAGGGAAATTATTTGTTATAACTTGTAACATAAGTTCCATGAAATATGGTAGTCGGTGGGAATATAACCCTCGACCTGCCTAATATAACTAAGTTTTAAACCAACTCACCTATATGCCTAGGTTGGTTATGTAATCCAAACAAATTGTAATTAAATCCTACCACTTATTTTGGGATTTTGTTAAGAGGGGTGGCCTATTTAATGGCACACACCCCAACTCATTACAAACAACATTTTCGTGTTACACACAACTTTTTTGTGTTTTACACAATATTTTTGGTGTTTTACACAATTTTCTTTTGTGTTTTTGAACACAACATTATCGTGTACTAAAGCTATGCTCATTTTCCTTATGAAGTCAATTTTGCAATCTTTTGAGAGTTATAGGGTATTTATAGTCATCAAAATCGGTTTTCCGAGACAGAGTCAATGGTGACAATATTATCACTCATTTATAAGCCATAATTATGCAAATATGGGATTTATGCACTATAAGAGAGCCTTTGGGCATTTTGTAAAGAAATATACAATGTTTATAGCCATTGGATTCAGTTTTTTGAGACAGTGCCGAATTTGACATTTGTAATTGAGTTTGAGTAACATGCAAGAAGGTCATTGTGAATTACAATTATTTCTTTCATGTGATTCTGTATATGTTCATGTATGAATGATTATGCAAGTTATGTTCATTAGTTGAAGTGTTTGGTTAAGTAATATAAGTCACTTCCATGCTATAAGAAATGTCAATAAAATAACCTTGGAATAAGAAAGTTGTGGCATACTTAATACTATTTGAGGATCAAGTGATTTTAGAGACACTCAGTTCAGATAAAGTGGTATATGATTTCTAATCCATTTTTGAATTTTTATTGCACAAGTTGTGGGTTAGGAAAATCCTGACCCAACCACTAAGTGGCGACAACTAAGGGAAACCATACTCAATTTAACCTCGATATAGGTACCACACTTCAAGGGTTACTAGGTCACTCTAGGGAGGTGATCTTGATGACCATGGGGGGATTGAGACAGATGGAAGGGAAGGAAAAGGGGTATCCCATTAAATTGTGATGAAAAAAAGATAAAAGAGGCTTTGATGACTCATCTCTAGGTGGTTTAAAGTTTCCAAATCTTTGGGTACTTGCAAAAATGTTTTATACTTGCTCGAGACATAAGAAAATCCAAACTTGTATATAGTATGTTAGGTGGACCAACAATTTAATCTTGTTGTCCCTAATTTGAAACAATCAAACTATATTAATTATCAGAAATATAATGATACCAGAGGCTGCAATTTAAAAGTGCTACAATTTTAGTTAAATATGCAATATTTGAACCAATAAGGACTAGTCTAACTTGCACCGAAAAACATGAAACTTGAGTAGTCAAAAAAGGATATTATAAAACATTTTCTACAGTAAAAATTATCAGCCTTGTGGATGTATCATACAATGAATTACAAAAATAAAATTATCCAATGAAACTTTCCCAAAAGTTGTGTTGAAATACTTAGGTGGGGGATGAATCAATATTACCTTTTTTATAAACAATTAGTAATTACTTTGTTATTTTATTAATCATCACAATAGATCATCAATGGACTTGTATTTAAAAATAAATTATATAAATACAATTAAAAAGAATTGCAAGGCTTTATAAATATTAGTCTAAGATTTTGAAGGACACCAATCCTCTTTAGAGGTCCAACTCTTGGAGACACAAATCCCCTTCTTAAGGGAATCAACCCTAGGAAGCACCAACTCCCTTGTCTTTAGGGAACCAGCCCTAGGAAGAACCAAATCCCTTGTCTTTAGAGCACCAACTCTAGGAAGTATCGACTCCCTTGTCTTTAGGGTACCAACCCTAGGAAGAGCCAACTCCCTTTTTTTTCAAGGTACCAACCCTAGGAAGAACCAAATCCCTTGTCTTTAGAGCACCAACTCTAGGAAGTCCCAACTCCCTTGTCTTTAGGGTACCAACCCTAGGAAGAACCAACTCCCTTTTTTTTCAAGGTACCAACCCTAGGAAGCACCAACTCCCTTATTTTAACACTTTACTTAGTAAAGGATATGAATCCTTCCTTGCTCCTCCCTTCCACCCTCACTGCATAAGTATCATTAGTTTTTCATCTTGGACTCTTCTTCTACTTTTGATCTTCTGATTTGGACTACAGAGACACTTTCTTCTCACCATTCTTTCTTGTTTATATAGTCTTCCAACTGGTGTGAATTTGAACCATTGCATCTTTTGACAATGAACTATTCATTGTATGGTATAATTCTAGAGGAGGCATGGATAGGTAAAAAGGTAAATTATTCTTTTCTGAACACTTTCGGTTGTGAAGCATTTGTCCATATTGATAAAGAAAATAGAAGGAAAAATCAAAGAAGTGTACCTTTATTGGAAAGGGTGTTAATGATTTTGGATATCGCTTATGGTATTATGAAAATAAAAAAATCATTAGAAGTAGATATGTCATGTTCAATCAGAAGGTCATGTACAAAGATCATTTGTAGGGAAATAAACAGGAAAAAGAAAAACTAGAATACACAATGCTTGATGAGATCACTAAAAAATAAATTCCAAAGGAACCAAAAAATCAAAATGTACAACAATAGGAGAAACACGTACCTCAAACTCCTGCAAGTGTTGTTAGAAGATCTACCAGGTTAAGTATACCCCCTAAATGATACTCTCCTTCATTGTATTATTTTTTGTTGACTGATTCTGGTGAACCAAAATGTTATGAAGAGGCAATGCAGGTAGACACCAAAAATAAGTGGGAGGAAGGCATGAAAGAGGAAATGGATTCCTTGGTAAATAACCAGACTTGGGACTTGGTTCAGTTTCCTACAGGAAAAAGAGCATTGCAGAATAAATGGGTTTACAGATTGAAGGAAGAAGATGGAGGAAAAACATTGTACAAGGCTAGACTTGTTGTAAAGGGGTTTGTGCAAAATAAAGGTATAGATTTTGATGAAATGTTTTCTCCTATTGTTAAAATGAATTCAATTAGGACTATTTTAAGTCTTGTGGTAGTATAATATTTGCATCTTGAAAAGTTAGATGTAAAAACAACTTTTCTCCTTGGGGATTTGGAGGAAGAGATTTATATGCAACAACCACAGGGGTATGAGGTCAAAGGGAAGGAAACTTTTGTATGCAGGTTGAAGAAAAGATTGTATGGCCTAAAGAAATATCCAAGGTATTGGTATTTGAAGTTTCACAGGTTTATGACAGAACAGGGTTATAGTAGATGTCATTCTGATCACTGTGTTTATTTTAAAAAGATAGAAATGGAAGCTATATTATCTTTCTATTGTATGTAGATGATAGGCTTGTTGCAAGGTCTAATATGCAGAATATAAATGTGCTCAAGAATAAATTAGCTAATTCATTTACAAAGGATTTGAGTGATGCAAAGAAAATCCTTGGTATAAGAATAACAAGAGATAGGAAAAATCGCAAATTGGCATTGTCTTAGGGTGAGTACGTAGAGAAGGTGTTGGAGAGGTTTAGAATGAAGAATGAAAAACTAGTTAGTACACCTTTGACCAACCATTTCAAATTAATTAAGGAAATGTGTCCCAAGACACAAGAGGAGATAAAATACATGTCCAAGGTCCCTTATTCATCAACAATTGCCAGTTTGATGTATGTGATGGTTTGCACAAAACCAGATATTGCACATGCAGTGGGAGTTGTGAGCAGGGATATGCAAAATCTAGGTAAAGAACATTGGGAGGTAGTAAAGTGGATTCTCAAGTATTTGAGAGGCACTACTACTCATGCATTATGTTTTGGCAGTTCATACATTGTTCTAAAGGGATATGTTGATTCAAATATGACAAGTGATAAATATAGAAGGAGGAGCACCACAAGGTATGTTTTTACTATAGGTGGAACAACATAAAGTTGTATTTCGAAACTACAAAAGGTTGTTGCACTTTCAACAATAGAGGAAAAGTATGTTGTTTCTATAGAGGCTAGTAAAGAGATGATTTGGTTACATAGGTTTATGGAGGAATTGGAAAAGAAGTAGGAGAATAGTAGGTTGTATTATGATAGTGAGAGTTCCATTCATATTACAAATAACTCAACCTTCCATTCGAAGACTAAGCATATATAGCTTAGGTACCATTTCATACAATACGTCTTGGAAGATGGATATTTGAAGTTGGAAAAGATACACACTAGCTAGAATCATGTAGACATGTTAACAAATGGAGTAACTAAGGAGAAACTGAGTTCCTGCTAAGTTTTAGTTGGTCTTCAAGCATGAAGATGAAGATGAGAAATTTTCCAGGTCCAAGAAGGATCATAGTCCAGCAGATACAATAGTGGTGGAGTTGTTGAGTTCAGTCTCCAAGTGGGAGATTGTTGGTTGTGGAGCCTGATTATCTTCCTGATTTAGAGGTCTTTGTTTTCAGCCTTGTTTATACCCCATGAAGACTTTACACCCCAGAAAAATGTACATTCATCCACGCGGGAGTAAAATTTCCTTGTAAATGTATATTATATTTTCATTGTAAATATGGATTGCTCATTATAAGGTTGTAGATCTGATGGTAGAAGCTATGTTAGGGATTGTTTCCCTGGAAGGGAGCCCTCTTTTATGAGGGAAATGTATTGCGGCTATGTATGATTGTGAACATTGTATTTTGAGTGAGGAGAATGTGAGAGAAAGAAGAGGAAGTTACAACAAGTGCGGTGTAGGTTGTATCCCTTTCATTTGTTGGATAATAATAAAGGAAGGACCTGGAAATTTCTTTGGTGGGCATAGCCCACACTAGGTGAACCATGTATATATGTGTCTCCATTGTATTGTATATCTTTTGTGTTTTATTTCCACATTTGTTTTATTTTATTTCTCTGTGATCATGTTTTTCTAACACTTCTTGATGGCAACAAGGGTTAGATATCAATTAGCTTACTTATAAAATGAAAGTTTCCCCTCTGTTTTTTATTTACCAAGATCCCACGAAGCACGCGACATAGAGCATATGCAGACAAAAAAACCATTTCTTCTCTGTTTCTGATTTTCCAAGATCAAACAGAGCGTAGGAAAAAGATCATACACATATTGAAAAGAGGAGCAACCCATAATTAAAAAAAACAAAACTGAAATAAAATAAAAATATTATCTCTGTAAAAAATTAAAAGGGTGTATTCAAGATTTATACCTCTGGATCTGATTGAAATGGTCATATCTTGAGAAAAAGGAAATCATTTTGAGTGAAATGAAAATCGTTTCTAACTGAAATGAGCGCATTGAATGCAATGAAATATTCCTCTCATCCCATAAATGTACATAAATGGTAGAAAAAAAATATTTGGCAACATGGATTCAGGGTCTCAATCTACAATGGGAGTGGGTCTTCAAATGTGCTCTGATACCATGTTCAACAACATAGGTATTCCAAAAGAGGATGAAAACCTTCAGTAACCACTCACACAACTATATCAAAGATCAACACATCGATGTTTTCACATGGTAAAACCCCTATGGAGAAAACTCCACGGCTCTAGCCAATGTGGCCACTTGGAGAAAT
The DNA here is from genome assembly GCA_000966675.3 of Picea glauca. Taxonomy (NCBI): domain Eukaryota; kingdom Viridiplantae; phylum Streptophyta; class Pinopsida; order Pinales; family Pinaceae; genus Picea; species Picea glauca. Next base: position 30,145 of record JZKD02S1433776.1, read on the forward strand.
TTATTAATGAAAAATAAATATCAGAGAGAGATTTACAAGATATTTTCTCACAATCGATCATAGACAAATGACCCTCCATGATCTTTAAATAGAGATCACGGACCAATCAGGTATTAATCTATGGATTAATGTAGCCATTAAGATCAAGGAGAATATGATTCTTTGGATCATTATGTTGACCACCTATTCAACTAGGGGGTCAACTCGATGTACCATGAAGATATGCATCAACAGATGCAAACATGCCAAAGATTATTTGGTTCTACTGGGAATTTTATGCCTCCAACATATATTTTTGTAAATGAAATTTTTGCACCCCTGCATGGGTTAATAATGTAATAGGTCTGCATGGGTCATAGTTAGGTCAACTACTTTGGGATTTCTTCATTAGGAGAGTTCCTTTCACTAAGGGGTTTTTATCCTCAGGTTATTAATTTGTCTTTTCAGCCTTATTAATTTCCCTTGAGTTTTTCCCACCCACCATGCAATAATTCCTCCAAAGTGGTGAAAGGAGTTCTAATGGAGTTATCCTCTGGTAACTAGTATTTAGTAATGATGTAAATTACCATGTATGACATATTATAAAGTTTCACGGAATTCCGTCGAGTCTAGATAGTTTTTTTTTTTAATTAATTAAAATTGCCTAAGGTTGGGTAATTTAATTAATTAATTTTAGTTATTTTTGAGCAAATATTGTAAAAACTAGGTCATTGGGATTGTTCTAGGGGTATTTGTGCTCAAAATAAATGGAATGAGACCCCCTATTCCCTTGTACCAAGTTTCATCTCAGTCGGACAACTTTTGCTAGGTGTTTTTCCACCAAGAGTCTCAGTCAGTCAAAACAACAATTTTAATTGCTAAGTCATGACATAGGGAAAATGTCATTTTTGTAATTTTGAGAAAATGGGGTAAAGTAAATATGGATAAAGGTGATATAGATTTTTACTAACCTTTCCTAACATTTTCCAACCCTCGCATAACCCCCTCACCTAGCCATTAAGAAAAAACATGACTTTTCCTAGAGTGGTGTGCCTCCCTTCTAGAAAGTCTCAAAAAAGTGAAAAAATAATAATAAATTAATGGGAGACTTATTATATCCCTTGGTGTTCTTCCCTAGACCCTAAAACTCATCATTTGACTTTTTAAATCCTTTCCAACTCACTACAACTCATTTCCACTTCATCCATCCATGCCAAAACCCTAAAAGTGACTTTTCTTTGATGTGTGACACTTGTAAGTCATCCAAGAGGGGTAGCTTTGCCTTCCCAAGTATAAATAGAACCACTCCCTCACTCATTTGACACCATCTCTTSAGCTATTGTTATTCTACCCAATTATTGCCCCATCTCTCTCTCTCTCTCATTTGTCCATCTTGCTCTCACTCCATTTTGCTCTTGAGAGTGTTGGAACAACATGTTGCTRCAAGACTCTCCTCTTGAGTAATAGAAAGKCTTTGGAGGATTTGAAGAAACAAAGAGTATTATTGTTACTTATTGAAACTATTGAGGTGATCTTATTCTAGTTTTCTCTCTTGTGCATGCTTTAAGTTTATAGATCTAGAATAGAAACTCCAAGATCTACTCACATTCTAGATCTACTCACATTCTATCTAGTTTTGTATCTTTTCTCACAAGATTTGTAGGTTTACCTCTAGGGATTTGTTGGGATAGCCTCAAGGAAGAGTCTACTCTCAAAGCCAACCTAAACTCCATTGTTTTTCAGATCTTGTTTTTCTATTCATTCATTCCATATTTTAGTTGCTAACAATCATATATAGGTCACTTTAAATCAATTTTTATTTGGATACTTGTATGTGAAAAATTTCTGCCTAAAAACATAAATGTTTCTTGATTTGTTTTGTGCTGTGCAATATTTCCAGCAAGCAATAGCTTGTTGGTTTTTGCAAGTTCTTACCAGGTTTAGGGGTTTTGCTACCCAATTTCAGTCACACAACACTTGAAAGGCATATCCTTTGACTCGGTAATGAAAATCACCATTTCCCTACCTCTTTCTAGCAATGTAAAGTCATTTTTTTGCTTCCAACCCCCTTGGCACAAAAAAGGAAGGCTTGCATCCACCTTGTGCCATTGAGAGTGGTTTTTAATTTTTTCTTTTCATTTCAAGTCATTTATTTCATTGTTTCCTACACCTTGGGTGAGAGATTGACACGGTCAACCCCTCAAAATCATGAGGCTAGATTAGTTATGTGTGTTTTTAATATTTTCATGCTCATGGTTAAAATATTCTAGAAGTAGATCTCACACTCACATAACTAGATCTTAGCTTAAGCCCTTGAGGCATAAATTTACTTGCATGCTTTAAGTTTTTCAAGTTTCACTTCCTAGAACTTGTTCTTAAGGCAATACACACATGGTTAAGTGATGATGGTTTAAAGCAATCCTTTTTCATTTGCAAGTAGCTTTATTTTCATAGCATCTATCTTAACACAATACACACATGGTTAATTGGTGATGGTTTAAATATTCTCCATTGGCAATATGTTCTTGTCCTTTAAAGCACTCATTTCTTTTAAGCTTGCAAACATTTATGGCATGCGAATGGTATAGGGGAAACATCTCATTTCAGCAAATATTCCTAAAGTTTTTTATATGATTTTAATGCTATAATCTCATGGTTTAAGAACACTTTTTTGGCTGGATAAAGTTTTGGTTTTGGGCTTATTTCACTATTTTTAGGCAAGTAAAAGTCACCTAAACACTCTCAAACACCCTAAAATACATATTCCATAGGTATAATAACATACTATACTTAATAGGACACCTTAATTCACCATCTTCGCCATCTAAAATAAGGTTTGAGGAAGGAAACAGAAGGTGATAGGCCAGGGATCGTCTCATAGCATGCGACGTCCTTTCCGGGAGTACTTGGATCTTTAGGGTTGACCTGTGAAGCTAGGGTAGGCCTCGTTACCTCACTTCTTGAGCATCCAACAACCATTTGGTAATTGGGGGAGGGGAATTTTGGATTGACACTTAGCTAGGAGTAATTCAAAATTTAATAATCTTTAAGCAACTCATTAATAACTAAGAATTTGGGGCATCATCTTCATTGATACATCTTATGGTTGTTGTCTAAGAAATACTTGGAAGCACTCTTCACTTTTAACTTTACATGCAAGTTTATTTCCTTTGCTTTGTGATTAATCATCTAAGTGTCATCTTTTATGTTATGGAACACTTTTTCTTCAAAGAATTTCATTTTACTTTGTTAGTGTTCTTTATGGTGTGATCCCTCAAGAGGTTGCACATCCCCTTTGGAGGCACTTTCTTGTTGGGTCTTGAGTGTTGTGGTTTCCATTGATAAGAAGTCCAATAGAGTAAGTGTTATTGGTTCATGCTTGGCTTGATGTGTTGATGATCTTCATGCTTTGAATTCCTTTAATTTCTTGCACATTAAAACACTTGGTTAATAAGTCTTTTGTATCTTTTGTATCTTGCAACTCTTAGATTTTCTTGTTGTAATTTTGTATCTTGTTGCAAATATCTTGTTCATAATTTTTGTAGCATCTATCATTTCATTTTTCAGTTGTAAGTATTTGTATCTAACATTGTTGTGGAGTAGTTGTATTTATTTGCAGTCTTTTGTAATCATTGTAATCTAAACCCCTAAAACATTAGTTGACCCCTTTGCCCAATCTTAGGCACTAGTATTAGTTGTCCTAGGATGAGGCTTTCTTGTCATAAGTAAATCATTTCATATTGCATTGCTTCCTTTGCATCATAGGTTAGTATTTCCCCCCAACCTTGTAACTAATTAAAACCAACTCCTAGAACATAATGTAAATCACATATAGTAACTAGGGTCTACCCCCCTTGGCTTCCCTAGGAGTAAGCCTAGACAGAAAAGGTTCCATTCAAAGTGATAGTGTGGGTTGTGAACCTAGGAATTGTGCCTCCAAGGACCCACTAAGTGAGCTGGACTTTGCTCACATTTGCAAGTGTGTATAAGGACAACAACACACTCTATGTTGGGAAAATATCGTGATCGTCAGATTACCTAACTACAAATGCATACTGGTGCATACTAAAGAAACACACTTTTACCTAATGACACATTATGCCAAGTTGATCTTAACTAACTCCTATGTGTTTAATTATTCTAACAATTGTTGTTGTTGTTGTTGTTGTTGTTAAATAATGAAACCAAGTGGGCTAGTGTAAAACACATAACAATTTTAATGAAGGATGATGGAGGGTCGTTGTTGTTAACCTTTGTTTTCACATGCTCACACAAAAACAAGTGCAATTTTGGAAAAAATCTGAATCTCAACAACAATGGAGTTAGATATCAGTTGTCTTACCTGGAAAACGTAAGTTTCCTCTTCGTTTCTAATTTTATAAGCTCGCATACAATGTAAAGAAAAGATCACACACAAAAAAAGAAAAAACTTTCATCTCTATATATGATTTTTCGATATCACATAGAGCGCACAAAAAAAATTCATACATAGAACATAAATAACAACAACCCGAAAATAAAAATAGAAAATTGAAATATTAACTCTGTAAAAAAAATATTTAAATAGCATATTCATACTTTATATCTATGGATCTTACTAAAATGGCTATATCTTGGGAAAATGGAAAAACATTCGAGTGAAACTTATGACCTACCAAGTAAAATTCCTTATAACATAGTTCCCAACAACTTTGTTAGAAGCTTTAAGCACTCGTTGCTCTTGGACCAAATCATCTACCTACTCGAATTTTGGTTCTGGGACAACAATCTCCAACTGTCAAACTAGAAGTGCTAGAATTGAGATCTCTTTGTCGTGGTGATAATATTCCCTTTACAACCCAAGTGATTTTCCCTGTCTGGCATTAAGCCCATTTTCTTCTAAATGACCAAGCACTAGTCCTTCACAAGACCACAATTTACAACCACTAGCTAACATATCGGAGTGTCATCTGATCGGAGTGTCTCAAGTTTAGGTGTTCCGATGGATCATAGTTTGATGAGTCACAGTGATCCAATTTAGCTAGGGTCTAATAGTCAAGATGCTTTGTCAGAGTCCAAATTCAAAGTGTTTCGGAGTCATAAATAACAAGAGACTTTGATATGGTGAGTATTAAACCAACGTGGTTCTGACTAGAAATTTCTCTCAACCATTGATCTCTCCTTTCCAATGGACAGTCAGATCATCATTGCAGTATCGATGGTTCAGGGTCCTTGTAAATCACAAATTATCCAATGGTCATAGAGTCAATATAGAGATACAAAGGGTCCCAATAGAGGATTGTGAGCCATTGATATGGCAATTTTTTTATCCTAGATCTAATCTCAATCATTCATTTAAATATAAACAAAAACACAGAGATTTCAGTGGGTTTCATTCGGCTGTGGAAACCTCGTATGGAATCTCGAAAATTTGACCCTACGAGTCAGTGTTTCTCTTGAAAAAAGCCTCTAATATAAATATTTCTCAATACAACAATAAATTGCCTGATAGGATCCAATTACGCATAGAGAGAGATTACACAATTATGGAATTATTATTATCTCAAATGAATTAAATATACAACAATAATATGCATGATTCCTTTTCTTGGTCTCTCTGACCTCTGACCTCTACACACTCCACATTATCTCCCTCTCCATGCATGGTAACCAATGTTGATTAAGGTTGGTTGTCATTGATGTCAACCCTTGAAGAAATAC
>JZKD02S1433776.1:35833-54545 GCA_000966675.3 Picea glauca
TACCTGGAACACCTTCTTGAGACTAGCCAATAGGACTAGTCAGATGGAAACTGATGACCGGAGTACTTTGTAGACTTTTTGAAGCAAGGGTATGGACTCAGAGAACCTGGAAGAAGATGCACACAACCATCAAAAAAATATTATGACATGTTTCAAACCCAAGGCAGGCATACCTATGCTTGAGTGATAAATACTTTCAAGGTATGGCCGCCATAAAATACACTACAGATCCATAATTATATTGAAAAAAAGGTATAGCCACTGAAAATACAATGTGGATCTATACTCCTATGACATGAACTGATCGTAGCCATGAACAATACACAGTGGATCTACGAGATAACAAGACATATCCATGACCAATACAAAGCAGATCTATGTGATAGTATATGTGTCAATGTTCAAAAGAAACTCCATCGCAACCTGGGCAAAGTACATATAAGAGTGATGACTCAACCGAGGGTCTTCTTACTGATCCCGATGTAGTATGAATGTAACCATGTAAATAGACATCCTGATGTCGAACATGGAAGAGACCACTTGATTACTGGTCAATGAGGTAAACTGTTAACAAGTTCGAGGGAAATCACCATCGATGTCAATGATTCCCAAGGTAATCTAGTACATTCCAATGAACGTGAATGGATGAGTTGAAGTCGAACATCCATGGAATCATCTGATTAGAGGTAAATTATGTAAACCCATTGTTGGACGTGAGGAGGCCTTCCATTGAGGCATGTAGGTCCCAAGGTACTAACTGGTTTCTAGGTCTAGTTCCTAGATAATGTGTTGAAGTCGAAAGGAACAGACTTGTCGAAGGAGGTCCTTGATGTATCCCCCATCAATGACACGAAATAGACAGAGAGATATAATTTGTTGGATCAAATGAACATGGACCGACACATGTATTGAAACAGGAAATTTGTGCTGGTTGACTCTCGAGTGAGATACTTCCCTTGAACATTAAGGCACGACAACAAAAACATGACATGGACCAAAACATGATGATGCAGTGGAAACTGTGACTTCTGTCGGGTGACCCAAAGGAGTAAAGAAGCTCATAGTATTGGTTCAGTGCATAGGTTCAACATATTTAAATGCATGCAAAGACAAAGTGTCGTGTTCAAGTGCGACCATAAGAGTGACTGGTAATGTTCTCAAAAACTGCTTGGGTTGCTTCCTTCAATTTTTTCCCCCATACAGATAGACGAGTACCTCTTTTTTATTTAACTAGCTCGAGGAGGGTAACACATGCTTGATATAACTCACCTTTAGTAAGTCCCTCTTCCTTTGTTTAATGAACTAGAATAAGTAAGGGTTTAGTCCCATATGGTCCCTTCAATGTATGATTGTTTAACGAGTCCAGAGAAGGTAAACTCAACGATTTTTCATGTTTAGAGAGTCTAAAAAGAACTTAAAGATGACTGCAGGGTTTTCCTTTTTCATAATTTTAGTCTCGTGAGGATGAAAAAGAGATAAAATACCACTCCAAAGACTCCCTTTCAAACCTTTTAACAAGTGTGAAAGGAAGCAAGATCACCCATGAATCGTTTCATGTTTAGAGAGTCTGAAAAGAGCTTTAAAGAAGACTTCAGGGGATTCCTTTTTCGTATATCCATGTGAGCTTTAAAAAGTGATAAAAGTATACTCGGTTACATTCTCATGTTTTTGAGAGAATGAGAAATAAAAAAGACTAATCTCGATACTCTGCCCCCAGCTTGAAAGTGTTGGTATGTGTTATATTCTTTTCTTCTGCCTCGGGAAATGTGACACCTACCTCAAGAAACGTGTCATGTATTTAGGTGGTTTTTGCCAATGGTTTTCTATTTTCGGTTAAGGAATTAGGGTTTTGGACTAATCCAATTCATTAGGTTAGGGTTTTGGATGTCGTTGGCTCCTATATGTACATTTTATTGTAAACAATGTAACACAATGAATGAATATAATATATGTTGGTTTTCCCAGTTTGGGTTTCCAGGGGAAAAATCTCTATGTAATGTTTGTATTTTCCACTGTATCTTTTCTTTTATTTTTTGAATATTTGTTTACAATAGACATTGTACAAGTTTAGAATTTAAATTTGGTATCATAGCTTTATTGTCTTCAGGGGATGCCTTTGTGGTCAAGGGTTTGGCTCGGGACTGTGATAATCCTTGTTACAGTGGGAGATCTGCGGTATTGTTTTTCAGGTGAAAAGAAATGGCAAGCAATTCGAATATGGAGATCAAGAAGTTTAATGGGAAAATATTTGAGTTGTGGAAGCTCAATATGGAAGATCTTTTTTTGGAAGGAGATCAGTGGATCGCGGTAGATCCAGGTACTGCACCTACAAGAACTTCTACAGATGACTGTAAAAAGATGGATCAGAAGGAAAAGAGCACAATCCGATTGTGTCTCTCCGATTCAGTATTACTGAATGTGTCAGAGGAAGCTACAGCCAAGGATTTATGGGAAAAGTTTGGGAAGTTGTATTAGTCTAAGTCCCTGGTAAATAAATTATTCCTGAGAAACAAGTTGTATAACTTGAGGATGAGAGATGGAGACTCGGTGGCAGAGCATTTGAATGCCTTCAATACTGTGGTAAGTCATTTAATATCTATTGAGATTTAAATTTCATATGAAGATAAATGTATCAGTTTGTTGTGTTCTTTACCATACTTGTGGGATAGTCTAGCTGTGGCCATAGGTAGTAATACAACTTCTTTGAAGTTTGAACAAGTGGTCTCATCCTTGTTTTCAGAGGAGATGAGATGAAATAATATGGAAGGACATAGCATAGATGCATTATTTNTACCTGGAACACCTTCTTGAGACTAGCCAATAGGACTAGTCAGATGGAAACTGATGACCGGAGTACTTTGTAGACTTTTTGAAGCAAGGGTATGGACTCAGAGAACCTGGAAGAAGATGCACACAACCATCAAAAAAATATTATGACATGTTTCAAACCCAAGGCAGGCATACCTATGCTTGAGTGATAAATACTTTCAAGGTATGGCCGCCATAAAATACACTACAGATCCATAATTATATTGAAAAAAAGGTATAGCCACTGAAAATACAATGTGGATCTATACTCCTATGACATGAACTGATCGTAGCCATGAACAATACACAGTGGATCTACGAGATAACAAGACATATCCATGACCAATACAAAGCAGATCTATGTGATAGTATATGTGTCAATGTTCAAAAGAAACTCCATCGCAACCTGGGCAAAGTACATATAAGAGTGATGACTCAACCGAGGGTCTTCTTACTGATCCCGATGTAGTATGAATGTAACCATGTAAATAGACATCCTGATGTCGAACATGGAAGAGACCACTTGATTACTGGTCAATGAGGTAAACTGTTAACAAGTTCGAGGGAAATCACCATCGATGTCAATGATTCCCAAGGTAATCTAGTACATTCCAATGAACGTGAATGGATGAGTTGAAGTCGAACATCCATGGAATCATCTGATTAGAGGTAAATTATGTAAACCCATTGTTGGACGTGAGGAGGCCTTCCATTGAGGCATGTAGGTCCCAAGGTACTAACTGGTTTCTAGGTCTAGTTCCTAGATAATGTGTTGAAGTCGAAAGGAACAGACTTGTCGAAGGAGGTCCTTGATGTATCCCCCATCAATGACACGAAATAGACAGAGAGATATAATTTGTTGGATCAAATGAACATGGACCGACACATGTATTGAAACAGGAAATTTGTGCTGGTTGACTCTCGAGTGAGATACTTCCCTTGAACATTAAGGCACGACAACAAAAACATGACATGGACCAAAACATGATGATGCAGTGGAAACTGTGACTTCTGTCGGGTGACCCAAAGGAGTAAAGAAGCTCATAGTATTGGTTCAGTGCATAGGTTCAACATATTTAAATGCATGCAAAGACAAAGTGTCGTGTTCAAGTGCGACCATAAGAGTGACTGGTAATGTTCTCAAAAACTGCTTGGGTTGCTTCCTTCAATTTTTTCCCCCATACAGATAGACGAGTACCTCTTTTTTATTTAACTAGCTCGAGGAGGGTAACACATGCTTGATATAACTCACCTTTAGTAAGTCCCTCTTCCTTTGTTTAATGAACTAGAATAAGTAAGGGTTTAGTCCCATATGGTCCCTTCAATGTATGATTGTTTAACGAGTCCAGAGAAGGTAAACTCAACGATTTTTCATGTTTAGAGAGTCTAAAAAGAACTTAAAGATGACTGCAGGGTTTTCCTTTTTCATAATTTTAGTCTCGTGAGGATGAAAAAGAGATAAAATACCACTCCAAAGACTCCCTTTCAAACCTTTTAACAAGTGTGAAAGGAAGCAAGATCACCCATGAATCGTTTCATGTTTAGAGAGTCTGAAAAGAGCTTTAAAGAAGACTTCAGGGGATTCCTTTTTCGTATATCCATGTGAGCTTTAAAAAGTGATAAAAGTATACTCGGTTACATTCTCATGTTTTTGAGAGAATGAGAAATAAAAAAGACTAATCTCGATACTCTGCCCCCAGCTTGAAAGTGTTGGTATGTGTTATATTCTTTTCTTCTGCCTCGGGAAATGTGACACCTACCTCAAGAAACGTGTCATGTATTTAGGTGGTTTTTGCCAATGGTTTTCTATTTTCGGTTAAGGAATTAGGGTTTTGGACTAATCCAATTCATTAGGTTAGGGTTTTGGATGTCGTTGGCTCCTATATGTACATTTTATTGTAAACAATGTAACGCAATGAATGAATATAATATATGTTGGTTTTCCCAGTTTGGGTTTCCAGGGGAAAAATCTCTATGTAATGTTTGTATTTGCCATTGTATCTTTTCTTTTATTTTTTGAATATTTGTTTACAATAGACATTGTACAAGGTTAGAATTTAAATTTGGTATCATAGCTTTATTGTCTTCAGGGGATGCCTTTGTGGTCAAGGGTTTGGCTCGGGACTGTGATAATCCTTGTTACAGTGGGAGATCTGCGGTATTGTATTTCAGGTGAAAAGAAATGGCAAGCAATTCGAATATGGAGATCAAGAAATTTAATGGGAAAATATTTGAGTTGTGGAAGCTCAATATGGAAGATCTTTTTGTGGAAGGAGATCAGTGGATCGTGGTAGATCCAGGTACTGCACCTACAAGAACTTCTACAGATGACTGTAAAAAGATGGATCAGAAGGCAAAGAGCACAATCCGATTGTGTCTCTCCGATTCAGTATTACTGAATGTGTCAAAGGAAGCTACAACCAAGGATTTATGGGAAAATTTTGGGAAGTTGTATTAGTCTAAGTCCCTGGTAAATAAATTATTCCTGAGAAACAAGTTGTATAACTTGAGGACGAGAGATGGAGACTCGGTGGCAGAGCATTTGAATGCCTTCAATACTGTGGTAAGTCATTTAATATATATTGAGATTTAAATTTCATATGAAGATAAATGTATCAGTTTGTTGTGTTTTTTACCAGACTTGTGGGATAGTATAGATGTGGCCATAGGTAGTAATACAACTTCTTTGAAGTTTGAACAAGTGGTCTCATCCTTGTTTTCAGAGGAGATGAGATGAAATAATATGGAAGGACATAGCATAGATGCATTATTTNGGTAGATCTAAATCTCCTGGAAAGTTTGTAAGGGTATGTTGGAGGTGTGGAAAAGAAGGGCACTACAAGAAGCAGTGTAGATCCAAAGTTGAGAAAAAGAAGGGATTTGAAGAATATTCTTCTACATAAAAAAATACCTCAAAGGAAGAAGGAGGGGATGTGTACTTGGCCTATTCAAGCACACATGTCAATCATGAGGCATGGTTGATTGAATCTGGTGCATTCTTTCATATGAATCCCCACAAGGAGTGGTTCTGTGAATATGAAAAGTATGATGGAGGTAATGTTTTCTTAGGTAATGATTCGACAACCATAATCATAGGAAGAGGAAGGGACAAGTTGAGACTCATAGATGGAAGGATTAGAACACTGCCTAGTGTTATACACATCCCAGGTATGGCCAAAAAATTGATTTCTGTAAGAAAAATGGAAGATGTAGGGGTAAAAACAATTTTTGAAAAGAGAACTTGCAGGATGGTTCGAGGATCAATGGTTTTGATGAAGGGAGTTTGGTTTGGAACTCTATATAAGTTGCTAGGAAGCACTATTAGTGATGGGTGTAATAGCTCCATTTTTCCTGATATTGGAGTTGAAGAAGAAAGAACTCCTACAGTCTCTGGAGAAAAGGTTATGTTGTGGTATTAAAGACTGGGGCATATTGGAGAGAAGGGTCTTCAACTACTACATGGTAAAGGTATGGTTGAAGGTATGTCTAACTGCTCTATGCATTTTGATTTCTGTGAACATTGTTTATATGGGAAGAAGAATCAGGTAAGATTCCCCTTTGGTGAAACGAGGGAAGAAGGAATTTTACAACTAGTTCACAATGATGTTTTTGGACCCGTGTCAGTCCCATCATTGGGAAAATCTATGTACTATGTCTCATTTATATATGAATTCTCGAGGAAAACTTGGATATATTTCCTCAGGAAGAAATATGAAGTCTTTGATAGGTTTAAATATTTTAAGGCTCTTGTTGAGAATCAAACAGAGATAAGAATTAAGGTACTGAGAACAGATAATGGCAGAGAGTTTTGCGGGAATGAATTTGAAGAATTCTGTAAGAAGTGAAGTATAGCAAGGAAGAAGACTACTCCATATACACCTCAGTAGAATGGAGTTGCAGAAAGGATGAATAGGACGTTGATGGAAGAAGCAAGGTGCATGCTCAATGGTGTTGGGTTAGGGAAATAATTTTGGGTAGAGGCAGTGGGTGCTGCATGTTATTTGGTCAACAGATCACGCTCATCAGCATTGGGTGACAAGACTCCACAAGAGGTATGGACTGGTAAGGAACCTTCTTTCACACATCATAAGGTATTTGGCTGCGATGCATATGTTCATGTTCCAAATGAAAATAGGAGTAATCTAGATAAGAAGGATGGAAATGTATCTTTATTGGATATAAAGATGGTCTCAAAGGTTATAATCTTTGGAACCCATAAACTAAGAAGGTAGTGTATAGCTGAGATGTGGTATTTAGAGAAATGAAAGATGTTGTTAAACAAGAAGTGCTACCAAGTAAGGAAGAACCAGAGAAGATAGAGTTTGATTTAAAGGATGATGAAGAAGATTCTACAAAAGAACATGAATAATAAGAAGAAGATCCTCACACTCCAGTATTGAGGAGATCANGAAAAGGGCCATGAAAGAAGAAATGGAATCTTTGGATAAGAATGAGGTTTGGGATCTAGTGGAGTTTCCAATTGGAAGAAATCCCATTGGTAGCAAATGGGTATTTAAAAATAATTTGAATGCAGAAGGAAAAGTGGAGAAATACAAAGCTCGGTTAGTAGTAAAGGCTTATTCCCAGGTTGAGGGAATTGATTTTGGTGAGATTTTTTCTCTTGTTTCCAAGTTAACCTCTATAATATTTTTCTTATCTGTTGTTGTTGCATTTGATTTTGAAGTAGAACAGATGGTTTTGAACACAACATTCCTGCATGGGGATCTGGAAGAAAAAATCTTTATGAAGCAACCAGAAGGTTATGCTGTGAAAGGAAAGAAGGAGCTAGTATGCAATCTGAAAAAGTCCTTATATGGTTTAAAACAATCACCAAGGATGTGGTATCAAAAATTTGATACTTATATGTTGGGACTTGGCTTCACAAGAAACAAAGAGGATCATTGTGTGTATTCTAAATTAATTGGTGATCATTTGATTTATTTGGTCTTATATGTGGATGACATGTTGCTGATAGGAAACAACAACGAGATTATCCAAGATGTAAAAACTCGGTTGTCCTCTAAATTCAACATGAAGGATCTTGGTGCTTCAAATTTCATTTTGGGCATGGAAATTAAAAGAGATCTAAAAAAGAGGAAACTCTGGTTAAATCAGAGAAAATATGTTGAGACAATATTGTAGAGGTTTAATATGAAGAAATGTAAACCATTCAAGGTTCATATTCCTGTTGGTGTAAAGTTATCTGCGTATTAGTTTCCCAAGGAATATGAAGAAGAGGAGGACATGTCTCATGTTCCATATGTGAGTGCAGTTGGTAGTTTGATGTATGCAATGGTATGTACTAGACCAGACATTTCACATGCAGTGGGAGTTTTGAGCATGTATATGTCAAAAACAGGGAAGGAGCATTGGAAAACAGTAAAAAGGGTTTTCAGGTATTTGCGTGGCACTGCTAGCTATGGATTGTGCTATGAAGGAAGACCGATATTGGATAGTGTGGTCGCTATACATGGCTTTGTGGATGCAGACTGGGCTGGAGATTTGGATCATAGGATATCTACAAGAGGGTATGTGTTTAACCTGTTTGGAGGAGAAATAAGTTGGATGAGAAAAAATCAGGCTGTAGTGGCACTTTCAACTGTAGAATCTGAATACATGGCAGCCACTCATGCAAGTAAGGAATTAGTATGGTTACAAATATTTTGTTCAGGTATTGGGTTGGTACAACAAGCTATAAGGATANCCCTGCTTATCATTCAAAGACAAAGCACATTGATGTTCAATATCACTTTGTGAGAGACATGATTGAAGAAAATAAAGTATTACTGATGAAGGTGGACACTTTGAAGAATGTTGCAAACTCATTAACAAAATCTGTGAGCATTGAGAAGTTCTCTTGGTGTAGAGGATCCATGGGCATTTCTACCCTGGATTTTTGACTATGTAACCCTGTAAGGCCCTGTATGCAAAGAAAACAATAAGTGGGAGAATGTTGGGTATGTGTTATATTCTTTGCACGCCCCTAGAATTTTTTTTTCTACCTCGAGAAACGTGTCATGTATTTAGGTGGTTTTTTCGGCACATGGTTTTTGTCGATGGTTTTCTATTTTCGGTTAAGGAATTAGGGTTTTGGACTAATCCAGGTCATTGGGTTAGGGTTTTGGATGCTGTTGGCTCCTATATGTATATTGTATTGTAAAAAATGTAACAGAATGAATGAATATAATATATGTTGGTTTTCCCGGTTTGGGTTTCCAGGGGAAAAATCTCTGTGTAATGTTTGTATTTGCCATTGTATCTTTTTTGTTCTTTTCTAAATATATGTTTACAATAGACATTGTACAAGGTTAGAATTTATAGAAAGCTAGTGTCTTAACTCCAGAATGATCATCAAAGGTTGGAGGCATTCCCCCTAAGCTTCAATTCATTCATCGACTTTGAGGTTGCCACCATTTTTTGTACTAGATGGAGAAAAATGATATAGCTGGATGAAATGAAGGTTCAAATATGAGACCTAATGAAAGACTCGACTTGACATATATGAGATATAGTGAAAGAATCAACCTAATAGGAGAGGTAATTGTTTCATTTTTTAATGAGATTGACCCAAGAAAAGAACTATGCTCAAGGATCTGAGTTCAATCCCCAAAGTTCTGTTTCATTTTTTAACAAGATTTCCATAGAGAGGAGAAACTATGCCCGTGAACTCTTCTTGATCGTGGCTTCCAAGAGGATAACTCTCTAGAAGGACACCATGCCAAGGGACAAAACTCATTCATGGCTTCCAACAGATCTTCATTGGATGGAAGAAGAATTCTCTGGAAGGAACACATGTCAAGGGTCGTGACAGGGGTAAGGAGATCAAGCTCCAATATCCCTACTGAAGATATCACCATGTCAACTACCGGATACAATTCATCGGAATTTGAAGTCATGGGAGACAACGCCACATAATTGAGTTGTGGCAGGGGTGACACCGACTGCATATAAGACCCATTTAGGGAGGTCATTGGGTTGGTAATCAAGTCAGAACCAAATCATGAAAGTTTATCAATAGTCACCATTCTTCCATCGTGTGGGAAAGATATCACATGAAGAGTGGACACAATAGATTTCATGGCATAGACATAATCTCTTCCAAGGAGTAAATCAAAATCCAAGGGGTCGTGGACTACCATAACATCAATAAAGACAGTTTTCCCTCCCAAAGTTAAGGGAAACTAGGGAAGGATCCTAAAGGGTGACTAGTTCTTCTGTTAAAATCAAAGAAAGTCTAGGTAACTGGCACAAGCTGAGGATAACCTAAATCTTTCCAAGCAATAGAGGACAAAATACTAATGGGGGAACCTTCATCTATCAACACATGATGAATGTCCCGAACACAAAACTGTACTGTAATATTGAAAGCAATTTGAGAGGGAAGATGAGGTCCAGTTAGCACACCCCAATAGAAAAGGATGGCCTCATTACTTTGAGGGGGTTTCATAGGAGAGGAAGGAATGCCCCCCAACAAAGTAGATTTTGTATCAATGAGAAAAATGTGGGCAAAATCGGGTTTAATCTCTAGGGGAGAGTAGGATCGATTGATAATGACATCAAATCGACCACTTGCGTTTCATTATCCAAGGGGAGAATGGGGTTGACAGGTGGAAACAGATCAACCTCTTGGGTTGCACTCTCTAACAGGAGAGTGGGATCGACCGAATATGGGATCAGATCAACCACTTTGCCAACTGGTTCAACTAAGGATGTGACCAGATTGACGACATGATCAATCGGATTGACCGATGAAGGGATCAGAGCAACCACTTTGGCACTCATCAGAGGAGGAGTGCGATTGACCACATTGGCACTCTTTAGATGAAGTGTGGGACTGACCAATAATGGGACTGTATCAGTCACTTAGGTTTCACTTTTCAGATGAAAATTAAGGCTGATCGATGATGGAACTGTATCAACTACTTTGGTTAGTGGTTCAACCAAGGATGAAACTATATTGACCACCCGATCAACCGGATTGACTAGGGATGGAACTAGATTGAACATTCCATCAACTAACGATGGGTTGGGGGGAATCTTACGATAACCAGTTGGACATTGAATATTTTCCAAAAGAGAATAATCCTCATTCATACGAGGACAAAGGTGAGAATAATGATCACCTTCACATAACATACACGTAAATTTGACAGTTTTCTTCTTCTTACCAACCTTAACGTCAGTAGTTGACGGGGCATCACCAACATGTCCAGTAGGGGCTGATGACATGGAGGACCAAATTTCTAAGACCTTGGGAAGACTAGGGCAATCCCTCAAAAATTGTTCACCCTTACAAAGACTGCAAGGGAATTTGGGTTTCAGATTCTTCATTTTAATCTTGTCGACCTCATCAACAATCCTAGTACAATTAACAATAGATGGTTGTTTGGATCCAACATCTGATGCAATTGGAGTCTTGGTTCCTTTCTGGTTCTTCTTCTTATCTTTCTGTTTCTTCTTGTTCTTATCAACTTGGATACTCACTTTAGGGCTCTTACTAGGTGAAGAAGGAGAAATGGAAGGAGACCTGACATGCGAAGAAGGAGAAAGGTCGACATGAGGTTGATGTGTGGGTGGTGTGCTTACATATAAAGAACCTTCATTCAATATCACCGGAGTGGAAAAAAACCATACTGGTAACCCAATTTTGAGACCTAGAAGGCTCAAAGTAGCAATGTAAGGAGGACCAAACAAAGGGTTCCCCTGGAAAAGGGGTTCCTTCATTGGTCATTCTGGGAACTATCACTATAAAAATAAAGAGCCAACCTAGATTCTGCTAGGGAGAACAAATAGCACACGCTAAAACTCTAGTAAGCAAGAAAGAAAACAAAACCTTCTCACAATGAGCACACTAGTTGGTGATGAAATCCAACGTCGTGGGAACAAAGTAAGAAGGGGTTGGGATAGAGCGGGTGGAAAAGTTACGTTGACGACCTAATTAATAGACTTACACCCTGGTGCAAGATCCCACACATAATCGTGGGTATACCCTCCAAGGAGCCCAAGTGATTTTGGCCAATGTTGATTCAAGGTACCGTGAAGACTTTCCCCTCCACAGTCACCTTGTGTAAAAACCCTAAAGAGATAGGCCACTAAGGTTACCAACTACAACAATGATGCCTGGGGAAACAACCGACAGTCCGATCCACATGCAAGGGCAGGGTGTCTAGCCCAAAATCAACTTGAAAGGCTTCCACTCATCACTGTGGGTATACCTTCAAGAGACCCCTATAATACGTGCAATCTATACACCAAGACCAACAAAGTAGGGTGAGTAACTCTGGTATTCTCAATGTGACCTCAGGTTTGACCCTTGTGTGAGAAGGGCTTCCTAGGACAAAATGTAGCAATTGGATTTCACTACTCCCTAACACAAGATCCTATGTTTGTTTTTATCTTTGGAAAGTTATCTTTCACCCCTATTCCAAATACCTACAACTAATCTAATGTAGGTTTGCTACCAGAAAATGTAAAAATGTCTAATCAATTTTAGTTTAGTGCTTGATTTTTAAGGTTGTTGTTCCTCAAAAGGAAAATGGTGTGGAAAATATGGTGTTTTTAANCCCTGCTTATCATTCAAAGACAAAGCACATTGATGTTCAATATCACTTTGTGAGAGACATGATTGAAGAAAATAAAGTATTACTGATGAAGGTGGACACTTTGAAGAATGTTGCAAACTCATTAACAAAATCTGTGAGCATTGAGAAGTTCTCTTGGTGTAGAGGATCCATGGGCATTTCTACCCTGGATTTTTGACTATGTAACCCTGTAAGGCCCTGTATGCAAAGAAAACAATAAGTGGGAGAATGTTGGGTATGTGTTATATTCTTTGCACGCCCCTAGAATTTTTTTTTCTACCTCGAGAAACGTGTCATGTATTTAGGTGGTTTTTTCGGCACATGGTTTTTGTCGATGGTTTTCTATTTTYGGTTAAGGAATTAGGGTTTTGGACTAATCCARGTCATTGGGTTAGGGTTTTGGATGCTGTTGGCTCCTATATGTATATTGTATTGTAAAAAATGTAACAGAATGAATGAATATAATATATGTTGGTTTTCCCGGTTTGGGTTTCCAGGGGAAAAATCTCTGTGTAATGTTTGTATTTGCCATTGTATCTTTTTTGTTCTTTTCTAAATATATGTTTACAGTAGACATTGTACAAGGTTAGAATTTATAGAAAGCTAGTGGCTTAACTCCAGAATGATCATCAAAGGTTGGAGACATTCCCCCTAAGCTTCAATTCATTCATCGACTTTGAGGTTGCCACCAATTTTTGTACTAGATGGAGAAAAATGATATAGCTGGATGAAATGAAGGTTCAAATATGAGACCTAATGAAAGACTTGACTTGACATATACGAGATCTAGTGAAAGAATCAACCTAATAGGAGAGGTAATTGTTTCATTTTTTAATGAGATTGACCCAAGAAAAGAACTATGCTCAAGGATATGAGTTCAATCCCCAAAGTTCTGTTTCATTTTTTAACAAGATTTCCATAGAGAGGAGAAACTATGCTCATGAACTCTTCTTGATCGTGGCTTCCAAGAGGATAACTCTCTAGAAGGACACCATGCCAAGGGACAAAAATCAGTCATGGCTTCCAACAGATCTTCATTGGATGGAAGAAGAATTCTCTGGAAGGAACACATGTCAAGGGTCGTGACAGGGGTAAGGAGATCAAGCTCCAATATCCCTACTAAATAGACCACCATGTAAACTACCGGATACAATTCATCGGAATTTGAAGTCATGGGAGACAACGCCACATAATTGAGTTGTGGCAGGGGTGACACCGATTGCATATAAGACCCGTTTAGGGAGGTCATTGGGTTGGTAATCAAGTCAGAACCAAAGCATGAAAGTTTATCAATAGTCACCATTCTTCCATCGTGTGGGAAAGATATCACATGAAGAGTGAACACAATAGATTTCATGGCATAGACATAATCTCTCCCAAGGAGTAAATCAAAATCCATGGGGTTGTGGACTACCATAACATCAATAAAGACAGTTTTCCCTCCCAAAGTTAAGGGAAACTAGGGAAGGATCCTAAAGGGTGACTAGTTCTTCTGTTAAAATCAAAGAAAGTCTAGGTAACTGGCACAAGCTGAGGATAACCTAAATCTTTCCAAGCAATAGAGGACAAAATACTAATGGGGGAACCTTCATCTATCAACACATGATGAATGTCCCGAACACAAAACTGTACTGTAATATTGAAAGCAATTTGAGAGGGAAGATGAGGTCCAGTTAGCACACCCCAATAGAAAAGGATGGCCTCATTACTTTGAGGGGGTTTCATAGGAGAGGAAGGAATGCCCCCCAACAAAGTAGATTTTGTATCAATGAGAAAAATGTGGGCAAAATCGGGTTTAATCTCTAGGGGAGAGTAGGATCGATTGATAATGACATCAAATCGACCACTTGCGTTTCATTATCCAAGGGGAGAATGGGGTTGACAGGTGGAAACAGATCAACCTCTTGGGTTGCACTCTCTAACAGGAGAGTGGGATCGACCGAATATGGGATCAGATCAACCACTTTGCCAACTGGTTCAACTAAGGATGTGACCAGATTGACGACATGATCAATCGGATTGACCGATGAAGGGATCAGAGCAACCACTTTGGCACTCATCAGAGGAGGAGTGCGATTGACCACATTGGCACTCTTTAGATGAAGTGTGGGACTGACCAATAATGGGACTGTATCAGTCACTTAGGTTTCACTTTTCAGATGAAAATTAAGGCTGATCGATGATGGAACTGTATCAACTACTTTGGTTAGTGGTTCAACCAAGGATGAAACTATATTGACCACCCGATCAACCGGATTGACTAGGGATGGAACTAGATTGAACATTCCATCAACTAACGATGGGTTGGGGGGAATCTTACGATAACCAGTTGGACATTGAATATTTTCCAAAAGAGAATAATCCTCATTCATACGAGGACAAAGGTGAGAATAATGATCACCTTCACATAACATACACGTAAATTTGACAGTTTTCTTCTTCTTACCAACCTTAACGTCAGTAGTTGACGGGGCATCACCAACATGTCCAGTAGGGGCTGATGACATGGAGGACCAAATTTCTAAGACCTTGGGAAGACTAGGGCAATCCCTCAAAAATTGTTCACCCTTACAAAGACTGCAAGGGAATTTGGGTTTCAGATTCTTCATTTTAATCTTGTCGACCTCATCAACAATCCTAGTACAATTAACAATAGATGGTTGTTTGGATCCAACATCTGATGCAATTGGAGTCTTGGTTCCTTTCTGGTTCTTCTTCTTATCTTTCTGTTTCTTCTTGTTCTTATCAACTTGGATACTCACTTTAGGGCTCTTACTAGGTGAAGAAGGAGAAATGGAAGGAGACCTGACATGCGAAGAAGGAGAAAGGTCGACATGAGGTTGATGTGTGGGTGGTGTGCTTACATATAAAGAACCTTCATTCAATATCACCGGAGTGGAAAAAAACCATACTGGTAACCCAATTTTGAGACCTAGAAGGCTCAAAGTAGCAATGTAAGGAGGACCAAACAAAGGGTTCCCCTGGAAAAGGGGTTCCTTCATTGGTCATTCTGGGAACTATCACTATAAAAATAAAGAGCCAACCTAGATTCTGCTAGGGAGAACAAATAGCACACGCTAAAACTCTAGTAAGCAAGAAAGAAAACAAAACCTTCTCACAATGAGCACACTAGTTGGTGATGAAATCCAACGTCGTGGGAACAAAGTAAGAAGGGGTTGGGATAGAGCGGGTGGAAAAGTTACGTTGACGACCTAATTAATAGACTTACACCCTGGTGCAAGATCCCACACATAATCGTGGGTATACCCTCCAAGGAGCCCAAGTGATTTTGGCCAATGTTGATTCAAGGTACCGTGAAGACTTTCCCCTCCACAGTCACCTTGTGTAAAAACCCTAAAGAGATAGGCCACTAAGGTTACCAACTACAACAATGATGCCTGGGGAAACAACCGACAGTCCGATCCACATGCAAGGGCAGGGTGTCTAGCCCAAAATCAACTTGAAAGGCTTCCACTCATCACTGTGGGTATACCTTCAAGAGACCCCTATAATACGTGCAATCTATACACCAAGACCAACAAAGTAGGGTGAGTAACTCTGGTATTCTCAATGTGACCTCAGGTTTGACCCTTGTGTGAGAAGGGCTTCCTAGGACAAAATGTAGCAATTGGATTTCACTACTCCCTAACACAAGATCCTATGTTTGTTTTTATCTTTGGAAAGTTATCTTTCACCCCTATTCCAAATACCTACAACTAATCTAATGTAGGTTTGCTACCAGAAAATGTAAAAATGTCTAATCAATTTTAGTTTAGTGCTTGATTTTTAAGGTTGTTGTTCCTCAAAAGGAAAATGGTGTGGAAAATATGGTGTTTTTAASGACTCAAAATTTATGCAAAGAGATRAATATGAAATATTTTCATTTCGATGAAAGCTATGCTACGAGAAGGAGAAAACATTCATCATTCCAGATGCACAATGTCCCAAAATKCCAAAACACATGTAATTTCTCTACTTCAAATGCAATCTAGTTTCACTACCCAAAACCAAGAATGCATTTATCTTSTTTTTTTGAATATGATGTATACATAAAGTAAATACAAAACCTTCAATGCTCCACTACTTTCAATCGGGAGAAAGAGTCCTATGCAGATGCAAAAGACACGAAGCGACAAAGGTTTCAAACAAAGCATGCACTCAAAGCAATGAGAACTAAAAGAAAACAAGTAGAAACGTTTCCTAAAAAAGAACTCAACCAAGGATTCAAAAACTAACAAACATTCATTGAGCACAAGAAGATGCAGAGAAGAATCCAAGAAAAGATAGAGAGAAAGAAAAATCACTCAAATTGTCCCAACAAAACAAGCAGCTAGAAAGGGAAATTTCACATTTTTGAAAAGGGTTTCAAGCTCCAATAAATAAAATAGGGAGCGATAAGCATAAAAAACCATCAAAAACCAATTCGAACAAATTCACAAACCAACCACAGACTCTAGGTAAAGAGCTCTGCAAAATAGGCTGCAAAAGACTGAGCAAAAGAAGGCAAAAACTCCCAGAAAAGAGACTAGCGCTCCCCCAGAAGGGTGCACAGAGTGTTTCAATGCTCCCTAAGACATTGTAAGGGAGTGTTGGCGGTCTGGTATGGCCTACAGGGGGGTGTTGATATTCCCTGAAACTCAAAAAAAGAGCCAAAAAAAGAAGAAAAACTCACCCAAAATGCACAAAAATTAGTTAAATTACTAGTGAAGGTAGGAGAAGGCAAATGGATGATGGAAAACCAGTAAAAGTGATCTGAAAGGTGGTAAAAGGGTAGGGAAAAACCAAGGAAATACAAATAGGAGTTCCTTCCACAGTGGATTCACCAATTTCTATTACAGGAGAATCCCTCTGCGAACAAGTGGATTTCCTCTTGGATACTAAACCCCTATAACCAAGACAAAAAGGTGCTAAACTGGACATGGAAATTCCTTTTCATGAAGATAAAATATTCAAGGAAGAAGAATAAATAAAGGTAAATACCTTTACCGATGTTTTTCCTTGCTCGATCCAGGTTGATCTTGATCTCCAAGTTCTTCAAAAGATCCTGCAATATAATGAGCAACAACAACGAAACATACTTAGTAATCTACCATGATTAGCTTCATAATATATCTATAAAAAGAAACAAGTTCATGAAACATACACAAACTTAAAGGAAATAGGCCAATAACATATATATATTAATGAAAACAAATCAAAGTTCTTACAACCATAGATGTAGATGTAGCAACTTCACCAAGTTCTCCGAGTCCATACCCTTGCTCGAAAAAGTCTACAAAGTACTTCAGTCATCCGTTTCCATCTTCTAACTTCATAATTTTGGGGAAAATATTTTACACATCAAAATTACTCACTTCAATGATGACCTATTGTCATCATTACAAGTTTCTTTTTTTAGCCATAAGTGTCGCAAGTGTCGTAGACATCATACAGTCATCTTTCCCATGTCGTGTCTCGAACAACATCACAAAGACACTTGAGACACCCTCAAAGAATGGTTTAAGAAGGATAAATCATATGATGAGGAGTAAAAATCATTTTCCATGGAAAAAATCACTTAAAAATGAATTTTGGAAGGCAACGCTCCCCTACCCATTATCAGGGAGTGTTAGCACTCCCTGACCTCGTTTGGGGGAGCATTGTAGAACTCTAGACACCCTTCTAGGGGATCACCAGGAATTTTTGAGGACATTTTGGGAAACACTCCCTTACCCATTGTCAGGGACCACCATCACTTCCTAACCCTCTTTGGGGGAGTGTTTCAACACTCTGTGTACCCTTTTGGCGGAGCACTAGCCTATTTGAGAGGATTGTTATGTTGTTGAGAAAATTAGGGGAAGATCCCCCTTATATTGGAAATGAAATGGATTTGAATCTGAGGTCAAGGATGGATCTTAGGGAGGATCCACAACTAAAGGTGAAATATCATCAACCCATCCCAAGAATCTCTAAGGTGGTTGGGTCTCTGTAAGCTTATATAAGGAGGCCTTCTCATGGTAAAAGCATATGGCAGTTTAGAGGCATCAAACTTATGATCTCATAAGGGAGATAACCAATAAAGCAAATTCATTTTGATGGTGGATTATTTGAGAAAGGGGATGAACAAAGAGAGCTTGGTGAAGCTGCTGCATCTACATCTATGGTTGTAAGCACTTTTCTTTGTTTTCATTAACATATATATGTGTGTGTGTGTGTGTGTGTGCTTGGCCTATTTCCTTTAAGTTTGTGTATGTTTCATGAACTTGCTTCTTTTGATAGATCTATTATGAAGCTAATCATGGTAGAGTAGGAAGTATGTTTCGTTGTTTTTTCTCATTGTATTG
>JZKD02S1433776.1:135327-152329 GCA_000966675.3 Picea glauca
CTTGAAAATATTTGCAACTTTTAATTCAAGTGTTCTTATGCAAATGGATGAATTTTGCAAACACAATTTTTTTATAGAAATACACATTCAAAATGCAGATAATAAGCAACAAATAACAGTGAACAAAAACCACATAACACAACAAATGATAAAGGAGTTCACCCCTTTCTTGGGCTACATCTCCTGGTCCAGCTTCCAATGGATCTTTTGTATTATTTGCTCAAAGTGCTAAAATATGTGCTTTACAATGCTCAAAATGACAAATAGATGGCTCCAATGACTTTAGAACGTGCAAAAACCCCTAGATGGGCTTTTTTGGCACCTGAATTGGCCAAAAATTGAAGAAGATAGGCTTCCTGGAAGTTCCCCTTCAAACTTGTTGTGTCTGGATCACCAAAATGCACCTCTGCATGCTCAACCTAGCCTCTACGCTCATATTTGTGCTAAAACCTATCACTGGGCGCAACCGCAAAATTGTGCGAACTATAGGACAGTTATGGGTGCACCTAGCCCCTAACCACCAAACCATGGACATATGGCCATATGACCACGCATTCAAAAAGTGCTAAGGTTAAAAACCAAGTCATATGGGTAGGTGCCATGGGGCCAGGCATGCAGGCTTTTGAAATGTTTGAAACGCACGTGCGCACATGGTGGTCACATGGTAACAATATGTGACCAGGGGCCAGGGCTTAGCCCCGGCCTGGACCACGTCCCAATTCACAATGTAATGCAATTCAAATAATTTAAAAACCATATAGTTGTTAAGAACCAATGGTGGGTGCACCGGTTGGGTGGCCCTAACCAAATATCTTCCCCTTCCTAGAGGTCGTGGGGTCGAGTCCTGCCAACTACATAAATTTTAACCATTACCCAGGTGACACGTGGCGGCCCTTGTTTGGGCCACGTGTCACCAATCCATTCACCACAATGCCACGTGTCAAGAAATTATTCATCCACACAACTACCAACCAACACCTTCCATGTGTCACATGGACCTGCCAACTCAGCATCTGCCACATGTTGTACGGACCTGCCATGTCAGCATCTGTACGGACTGTACAGTCAGCACATTTTTTTTCCCTGTTTGACAATTTCAATAGAACGCGATATCTCACTCATCCGAAATTCGTTTGAACCCAAATGAGTTGCATTGGGTTCATGAAGAAGAGGCCTACACACCCATTCGATTTGAAGCGATTCCGAGCACTTTGAAGTTTGAGCAAAATTTGATCCCATGGATCAGCATGGCTAACCCTTCTCTCTCAATAGTGGTGTAATTAATTTCAGTTGTTGATAGCTTCCTTCTAGAAAAGGCTAACAGGTGGTCAATGTCTCCAGCTCCCAATTGTGCTCATCTCCTAATGCAATAGAAGATTCATCAATATGCACATGAAATTCCTTGCTCCAATCTAGGAAAACCATAATAGGCACCGTAACCATTTTATGCTTCAGTGTGTCGAAGCTCTGTTGGCATTCTTTTGTCCAATTAAACTGACAATATTTATTCAAAATATTCTCCATGGGTGTTGTGATCTATGCATAGCCTTTAGTGAACTTCCTATAGTATCCAGTGTGTTACCGCTTAGTGTGCGGATGTTTGACTGAAGTAGGAGGGGGCAGATCAACTATAATAGAAATCTTAGAAGGGTCTACCAGCAGTCCCTTTTTACACACAATATAACCTAACAACACTCCTAATGGTGAGAAAAATATGCACGTCTTCAGGTTCAAGGAAATCTTACACTTTCTGCACTTATCCAACATTATTCTTAAACATTCATTATGATTTCGCAATAAGCTAAAAATAGTCCAATCATCAAAATATGCTTCCAGGAATTTATGTAAAAACTCCTTGAACACTTCGGCCACCACCCTGGAAAAGATTTCTAGGGCATTCTTCAATCCAAATGGCATCACTCTATACTAGTAGGATCCCCATTCTGTTTCAAATGTGGTCTTATGGTGATCTTCCTTGGCAATCTGAATCTGATGGTATCCTGAAAATACATCTGTAAAAGAATATACCTCCTATCCTCCTACATTATCTAACACTTTGTCAGTGAATGGCATAGGGAATGGGTCATGCAAACATGCATCATTCAGCTTCGTGATATCTACACAGATCCTAATCTCTCCTATCTTCTTATCTTATACCACCATAGGGCTAATCCATTCTGACTCTTCAACAGGTTCTATGATTCCTGCTTCCAACATTCTATCAAGTTCAATCTTCACTTTCTCCTTATATTTAGGGTTCAATCTGTAGGGTCTTTGTTTAAATGGCCTTGCATCTGGTTTCAAAGGGATCCTCATCTCTCCCATGGGCCCTTTAATGCCCTTCATATCGGTGAACTTGGTTGGAAACAAGTCATGATATTCATGCAGTAACTCTATGATATCGTTAATAGTGGCAACATCCCAATAATCTCAAACATTTGCAAGCTTTGGTGTTTTCTCTGTTCCAATATTGACTTTTTTTATTTTAATTGGTTGTCCAATAAAAGGTAACTCAATTCTTGGCCCTTCTATGTCTCTTTGTTCTTTTGTTTCGGTGATGTTCACCTTCCTAGGATCATCATCTTCATCAACATTGATATTGTAACAAGCTTGCAATTTCTGGAGAGGTGCAGTCCATTTGTCCTCTTCTTGTTCCAAAGGGAGGCTAGGTACCTCCTAAAATACTTTATGTCTCAAGATATGTAACACTTAATACACCATAGGATATTGGATTTCAAACTAAAAGGTAATTATAAAGTTTTGATTCATACCTTCCCAATTTGCAGTGACGAGGCACCATTCTACTTTTAGGTACCAATTGATAGGGGTTGTGTCCAGTGTGTTGATGAATTTCTGCATCCACTGCTCTCGAGGAATGTCTCTCCAGGGTTCCTCGCAATTTTGCACATGGTCCTTCAGACAAATTCGGCCTATGTACCGTTGATGGGTCTTAAACCTCTTAACTCAACAGTAGGAACCAAACCTGCCACCAAGGCCTAATTAGACTCTGTAGCATTTATGATTGGAATGGTTCTCTAAATCTTGCAATATGACCAATTTAATTGATGGGCTTTATGTTTTCTTGTGGAGGCATCTCCTTTAGTCGAGATTTTCTCTTTTGGTATTTTCTCTTTAGTTAGGATAAATGTGAGAAAAATCCAGTATAAACCAACTTGACCACACAACGATAAGGAAGTCTAAAGAGTGGGAAAGGTCGGGCTCAAGATAACCCTCACTCTGGCATGCAGACAACGATCTCTTACCACGGGCCTAGTAATAATACTTTAACCGTGTGAGCACTCGATCACTAGATGAGACTTTAACCTAAACTATCCAAGAAACAAAATGATAGAAAATTTAACTACTACAGAAGAGGCTGATCTTGGGATAACCTACTTCTCAAACATCCAAATGATAATCCTATACCATAGGCCTAGTAATAATACATTAACCATGTGAGCATCCAATTACTGTTTGAGAATACTAATTATTAGAAGAAAACATTTATATGATAAGATCAATAGCAAGAAAAGTAATTCATCTACCATAATCCTTCATCATATATCCACACAACGATTCATCATTTCCATCATTAAAGAAAAGGATAGCAAAGCAATTGCACCAGATAACTTGACAATATATTCGATAGCTCTTACTTTTTACATCTTCTCATGAACTGAATAGGAAATAGTTCTTCTCTAGGCTCAATTACACATGCATATGATGAAAACATCTTCGTCTCTAGTCCAGAAGGACTTCTTCATTCATAGAAGCTCCAAAATAATTCTTAACAACTAGAAAGATAAGAGTTCTTGCAACAAACCATTGACCCCTAGACCATCGGTCAATGTTCCTATTTATAATATAAAGTCTTAACAATAATTAACGGTAAAATACAATTTGAGCTAATAAAAAATTGCCATGTGGCATCATCATCTGATAGTCTTTCAACAGTCCACCAGAGTCATTTATTGAAAAGGGTGGATTCTTTCGTAATCAGACCATATGATAAAGAGTTCTTCACAAGTATGGGCCCATGGGAATATGTGTTGTTCCATTGGGGCCACATATATCCCCCTGATGTCCATTGCATGCACTCGGTATTTTATCAAGGTGGAATTCAACTATTGTAACATGGTTTGAGCTTTGATCGGGTGTTCTATGAATTGTCGCACCTATCCCAGCCTCACATAGGCTACCTTTGCGCACTCTTCGGCCCATGGGGAGTCTTGTTCGGAATACATATTGAGCACGTTTCTTGTGTTGATAAACTCACTAGGGTTTTCGAACTCGGGGATCTTGATATCTTTCATTACTTTATTAATTTTATCCCAGTGCTTCTAGCACTTGGCATATCTTTCTTGGATCTCTCAATGTGGATCCTGGGACTTCTTAGTGCAGTATTCTGTGGATATCTGTATGCGTTCGAGGCTATTTTTACTTAATATTTGAATGCAATGTTCTTCCTTTTCTTGACTCTGTTGGACTACCTCAATGTATTCGAGCATTTCCACTACTTGCTTCACTCTTTCACTCCATCGTACCATCTCCTTGCATGCTGCAAGAGCCATGAGAGTGTCCTCCTAGAATTGAATTATATTTTCAGTTAACAGGTTTCTTTATTTCTTGTACTCGTTGTAAACTCCTGAAAACTCACTCTTCAAATATGTCGTAGTCTGTGTGGCACCTTTATAATACTCAACAATATGGCACAAGTGTTCCAGTTCCTTCAGAGTATCTGCTAGTTCTCTTTCATCCCTCCTGGCCCTATCCTGGGCAGCATCAGAGAGGGCTCTTCCCACACCTATTAGTTCAAATGTGAAAACCTCTACTGTGTTGATCAAGGTTTCCTCTGTCGTAACCAAAATATAATGGTCCATAGTAACATTTCTCTTCTTAGAAGTCATTTGCACAATGGCCTTCCTCTTTTGATCATAGGAGATCGCATAGATGTCTGCCACTTCATCTACCAGCTCTGGTATCTATTGGTCGCCCCATGTGAGCGTGTTTCCCAAGTTTTTGGTGGTATATATTTGTTCAATATTATATTCTTGAACCTCCTTGCTTTTCTCCGAAGGCCCGACCTCTTCCTGATGTTTATCGGGGACCTGAGTATCAAGTGGAATGGATGTGTCAGGAGCGAGCTCAATACTTGCTTGTATTCTAGCTGTGGTATCATTGACATCCTTCTGTGGGGATATTTCTTTCAACACGTCCAATTTTGACTTGTCCTTGGGACTACCTGCTCGGGTCTCCAATGCATCGGGCGTTTCTATGTATAAGCTGCTTTTGGCTCCTTTTTCTTCTCGTGTGTCCTCTTGACTCCGAACATCGGGAAAAAAAGGTGTTTTTTCCTCGGCTCCCTTCTCTTCTTCTACATGCACAAAGGTTTTCTGAGATGCCTCCAAATTATCATCATCACTGTATATATATATGAACTCAGATAGAGGTTTAAGTGCACTAGTTTCTACCAACACCTAGCTCGGCTTTGATTGAGTCGTCATGCCTGTCGGTGAATCGACTGGCGGTAGTGTGGATTCAGGGTCATATGACCCGTTGATGTTACCAGGGTCTATGAGCTCGAAGCCGCCTACCCCTATCAGTCTCTCTTCTAGGTTACTATTCAAAACGCTTGATAAGAGGGTCGGATCATTCAATGCCAGATCCATTATTTTTTGAGCATGTTGGAGCAATAGTGTCCCTCTTCCCCTTGCACCTGGAGTTCTAAGAAAATTCTAGTTCTGTACAGGGGCTTCTTAGGGAGATTCCATCATTTCAGTCGATTCGAATGTTACCCTTTCTTCCCTAGTCTTGATAATTTCTTCTGCTCCTTGCACTCTTTCATCAAAGGATGCCACTTTCTCTTCCCAACTCATGGCCTTGAAATTGGTTATTTTGGGGTCAACCATTCTTTCCACCACCTCATCTCAATATTGAGCATTTTCAGTGAAGATTTCATCCTCAAACCAGTCTTGGGCATAAGGCCAACATGAAGATACTTGTGATACATGTTTCAAGACAAGACCCTTGGGATCGTGCTTGCGAAAATGTCCTGTCTAGAACTGAAATTCCAATTGACTTTATCCCTCTTACTTGGTTTGCGCAGTGTCTTTAACCTAGTAGAAGCTGATATGAAACCCATAGTGTATGAATGCCTGCTTCTTATCCTTCACCAAAGTGGCATTGTACCCCTACAAGATAGTTTGGTAGCATATTTACCCTAGTACCAGTCGGTCGGGGACATATATAGGTAGAAAATTTGGTGCTCCTGTGGCATCGAAAACCCTAATGTAGGTTTCGTGCTCATCCAGGTACCAGTGACCGACTTTCGATATAACATTTTTGGCCGCATAAGACATCCTTGGGCACTTCTTCTTGAATAGTAAGAAATGAATAGGTGCGATAAGTTGGTCGCAAATGAGAGAGTAGGATCTTTTATACCTATTCTCCCACAAGATGCTAAAATAGACATGGACCGGGACCTTGAAAGTGTGCCAGCTCAAGTTCATTCATGCGAAGACATTTCTTTCACATATGACGTCCAATAGATAAGACGCCATGTCGAAGGCAGGAGTTTCTCCTTCCTTCAGCTACTAAGCCTGTAGAATGTAGGTGATAAGATGTTTGGAGATGATCATGCCCCAGTTGAAGCTTGTTCCAGAGATGGCAATAGTATAAGCCAAAGGCATCCATGCCTCCAAAAACTTGGAGCAATCTTTTTCTCCATGCAACCGGAAAAGGAGAGCCATTAGATAGATATAAGGTTGTCTGAGGTTGGCTGTCGGGTACCAGTCGGAGTTTTGGTTGGTGAATTTTTTGTCTTCTCTCCACCAAGATTCCATGATTGTGCTAGTGTCGTGCTTCTGATAAAACTTCACAACAAAATCCTTGTTCAAACATTCATCTGGTTCCCTGATCTTGTAATGATTTTGGACTTCTACTGGGAGGAAAACCCTGATGATTTGACCATTATCATCATTAATTACACACTTCTGTGCATCGCTATGACCAATGAGCCATTTTAAAATTCCAATGCAAGGGAATACCAGAGTCCTTCTCACCACCATGTGTAGGTAAGCCTTGT
Source organism: Picea glauca (assembly GCA_000966675.3). Lineage (NCBI taxonomy): Eukaryota > Viridiplantae > Streptophyta > Pinopsida > Pinales > Pinaceae > Picea > Picea glauca. Next base: position 142,412 of record JZKD02S1433776.1, read on the forward strand.
GGATGTTGACTAAGACCTCATCATCCAGCTTCCTCATGTCAGGATCGCTATGTGGGGCATACTCGAGGAATTCTTCATTCTTTATTTCCTTGAATAGGTCTTCCCATCGTGGGAATCTTGTCTTGGTCCCAATGTTTGCCTTTGTGTCCCCAAAGGCTGGGGCTTGAGTGAAGGATTCTTTGGTGATCATCTTGATGATAGGCGCTGGCTTGGGAGTCAATTCCAATTTTCTTGCAACGATTGGGGAGGATCCTTCTCCTGCTTCTGATTCTTCCAACTTTGGGACTCTAGGATATTTCTTGGTGGTAGGTTTCTTTAGAGGCATCGTTCCTGCAACCGAAGATGCTCAATTAAGGCCGACACATAGAATAATATTAGATCTTAATTTATATGTGAAATGAAATCAAAACCAGACTAGTACATACTTGTATGCTTGCTAAAATCTGTTGCTTAATACTCACTATACCTTGGAATCCTTCTCTGGGTCATTCTTCTCGCTCCTCTAGATGTTATAGACCTCTTTGCACACAGAATGATCTGGCTCATAATAATTTAGGGTAATATAATGAGAGAGAACTTACCAGTCGCATCAAGTTGTTAATACAAGTAATGGGACGAAATTTAAACTACTTACCGCCAATTCTCTATAATCAATTTTATGTAGGTTGACAGTGGAGGCGTGGAGGGATATGCATTGTATCTACAGGTTAAATTAGTCATTGGTCTTTACACATGAATCAGAGACTAATGCATAATCTTGGAAATAATCAATCAATTAAATGCATCGTATCTAGCGTATCTTAGAGCTAAAATGTCCCATTGTGTCATTTTCTGAAAGGGGAAGTCAAGGATCGACACGGAGCTATGAGATTATTTGTTGATACTCCTTACAAAATAAAAATCGTCGACGTCGATTTCTTTCATCGGATGGTTTTGATGTGACACATGGCAGATAAAGATAGGTGACTAGACTCAAGAGTGCCAATAGAGGTGGTAACCTTCTTTCAGTTACTTGCTTCCTATCCCAGCCTAGGAATCCCCGATGCCGATTAGATATCAGGGGTTAGAAACTGGGGATGAACTTATCACATCCTTTCCCTTGGGCTAGATTCTTAAAAACTCACCAATGCTAAAATGTTTTTACAGGATCGACCGTCAAAGATTCCTCCCTTTCCCTGCAAACGACTACTTCCTTTTGTGTTTCGTCAATGCTGAATGAAATCAGTCATCGAAAACTTTCTTGTGCAATGCTTATCATGAAATAACAACTCCCCGTTTATCGATGCCGAGGAAAACTAGCGATCAGTGTCCTTAGTTTTCTAGGATGATTTTCTTTCACCTCTAATTCTTCCGGGTGTCGAAATTTGGACGCGTCAGGTGAAACAACTTAGTGGTTGATTCTTTAGTCAAATGTTACTCCCTTTAAGTTGTGATGGTTTTGACATGTTCAGGGAAACTTTTAAAGAATCAAGGAGAAATTGTAGAAAACAAAGATAAGCAGAAACAACATTGTTCTGAATTAAACAATAAGTGGTACCCAAAAAGTAGAGTTTGGCAGAGACGTTTTTAGGGTGTGTTGAGAGCTCAACAAATGGAAATTCACTGGGCAAACGTAGAATCTCTTTTCTTCCTTCAATAACCTTAACTCATGTCCTCCTTTTTTGTTTATATTTATTCATTATTATCATTTTATTTATTTTTATTTTTTATTTATTTTATTATTGGAAATATTGTTTTAGGGCCTGACCATTTACTGGGAGGGTGTCAGGTTCTCCCTCCAAGTTCTGCAATCGATAAGTACCTGCACCTATCTTTTCAACAACCTAGAAAGGTCCAAGCCATAGGTTCTGAAACTTAGAAAGCTTCTCTTTTGGTTCATTCGCTCTGTCCCATTTTAGTACCAAGTCTCCCACCTCAAAACTCTTTTCCTTGGCCCTATGCTTATCGAACCATCGTTTCACTATCTGTTGGTGAGATAGGAATTTTGACTTAGCCTTCTCTCTCTCTTCTTATATCATGAGTAGAGTATTGACTCTTCATTGCATGGCTAATGAGGGTTCCTCATTGGAATCTTGGGCCAATTGAAGAGATGGTAGATAGAGACCGTTTGGGAGGATGGCTTCTTTCCCATAGACTAGAAAGTACGGGGAGTTTCCTATGGCTTCTTTGGGTGTGACCCTATTGTCCCATATGGAATTATGAAGTTTATTATGCCAATTTCTTTGGTTATCTATAACTGTCTTCTTTAATATCCTTACCAGATTTTTGTTAGTCGACTGTGCCACACTGTTTCCCTGAGGGTAATAATTTGCAAAGTACTCGATTATGATTCCTTTGTCCAAAGAAAATTCTGTCAATAGTGTAGAGGAGAAGTAAGCTGCATTATCAAATACCAAAAAAGAGGGGAGACCAAACCTTATGATTAGTTTTTCTTCTATGTATTGGATCACTAACTTCTCATTTACATGATTCAGAGGGATGGCCTCCGCCCATTTTGTGAAATAGTCGGTGGAAGTAAGAATGTACTTGTGTAACTTAGAAGAGTTGGGCGTAATTTCTCCTATGATATCTAACCCCCATTGCTCAAAGGGCCTTGAAACAGTCACAGGATGAAGTGGGATTGCTGCCCTTTTCTCCTTTCCAATGTTTTTTGACAAGTCTTACAGTTTCTAGCATAAGTATGAGCATCTTTGAACAAGGTGGGCTAGTAGTAGCCGACCCTCAGAATCTTATGAGCGGTGGTATTTCCAGCAAAATGTCCTCCAGCGGGGCCATCATGAAGTTATTTTAGCACCTTATCGGTGTCTTCACATTTGAGGCACCTCAACAATACCCCATCATAGTTGATCCGGAAAAGCACCGAATTTATAAGACGATATTGTGCAGACTTTAACCTGAGGGCTCTTCTCTCTCTTGGGTTGAGTATTTCCGGACAAGTTTCATGATCTAGTAGGTAAGCCAAGTCTTTGTACTAGGAATCTCATCCTAGGGGGATGTATGCTACTTCTCCACACCATAGAGATATTCCATTCTCCCATCTGGAGTCTTCATTTACTTGATCCTGGGCTTCGACTGCGAGCTTTCACGGACCTTGTCCTTTTACCAGCTTGGCAGGTTTTATGTCTAGATCAAATTCTTGGACTAATGCCATCCAGTTCCCTCTTCTTTCTCCCATTTCTTGTTGGGTGAAAAGAGATCGGATTGCAGGGTGTGGTACAATCACCTTAGTGTGATTCTTAAGGACGTAGGACCTAAAATGCTTTACTACCTTATAGACTGCGTAGGCATTCTTGTCTATGGCAGGATAGTTGAGCTCAACTCCTTGAAGGTTAGTTCTCATAAATTATATTGGGGCTTCATTTTTGTCATCATCCTTCTGAGTTAAAACCGCAGTCAGTGACTCATTAGAAGTGAAGGTATATAGATTAAAGCCTCTATTGAAATCGGGGCTTCGCAACACCGGATCTCGGGATATGGTAGCTTTGATTTTGTTGAAAGCGTTTTTTCGTTCATCATCCCACTTAAATTTGACATCTTTTTGAATCATGTTTTGTAAGGGTTTGATAATTTTGGTGAAGTCGGGAGTGAACTTCCTCACGAAATTGATTTGCCCGAAGAAAGACTGCATGTCTTTCTTGTTATGAGGTAACGTAAGCTGTGCTATGCACTTAATCCTTTCGGGGTCTATACGAATCCCTACTTGAGATATAATATGACCCAACAACTTCCCTTCTTCAACTCCGAATATAGTTTTCTTAGGATTTAACGATATACCGTATTTCCTACATCTTTCAAAAATTTGAGTTAAGTGTTGGATGTGTTCCCTCCCATCCTTCGAATACACCGTCGCGTCATCTAAATATACTAATACACACCTATTTATAAGCCCTCAGAATGCCATGTCCATGACCCTCTGGAAGGTTTCTCCTGCATTAATTAAGCTGAAGGGCATGCATTTATAAGTGAAGGTTCTACATTTGGTTCGAAAGGTGGTTTTCAATCGGTCTTCCTCGAAAACCAACACTTGATTTTATCCTGAGAATACATCGAGCAAAGAAAAAATCTTCGATCCCAACAAAGTCTGCAAGAGTTGTTCCATCGGTGGGATAGGATAATTTTCCTTCTCTGAATATTTATTGAGATTCCGAAAGTCTACACACAATCGGATTTCTCTCGATGTTTTCCTCACCGGAACGAGATTTTCTACCCAGGCAGAGTGCCTAACCTGGAAAATTATCTTTTCATCCAGTAGTTTCCTTAATTCCTAGTACATGAGAGGTTCTAATGAAGGGTGATATTTCCTAACCTTTTGTTGGAAAGGCTTGACTTTAGGTTTCAACGGGATGGTGTGCTGAATAATATGAGTATCATATGTTTTCATCTCCTTATAGGACCATGCGAAAACATCCTGGTATTGTCTAAATAGCTTGAGGTAGGCCTTTCTTTCTTCCTTAGATATAGTTTTGCTAAGGTTTACATTCCTTGGGTTCCATGGGGTCCCAAGATTCACAGTTTCATGGAGGGGACAAGAGCTACCAGTCTTTGCACTTTTAGGACCTTTGAATCGTTCCTTTAGATCAAACAGGTATTCTAGATTAGCTACCCTTTTCAGGATCGTATGGGCCTTTGATCTATCCATATGTAGGTCTTCCATAGGACCCCTTTCTATTGAGTTCTCTTGGAACTCTTCATCGTCAATAGCAAGATCTTTGAAATTGTCTTGATTGGTCAAAAAATGTATGATCTATTCGTCTCCTTCGAAGACTTTCCAATTAAAAATGTTATTAGGTACCGATGGCTTGTAGAGCATTTCTACAGTGAATTGAGAGGCCTCATAATCTTCTAAAGGTGATAGCCTAGAAGAGGCTGTGTCTAGGGAATCAACAAAGGTATTATTTTCCTTGGGGAATGAGGAAATGTTGAAAACTCCAAAACGTTCTATTAACCTATGCACCTCCTACTGGTAATTCTTAAGGTGGGGTGAGTTGAAATGTATCGTGTTTCTTACTTGTCTAATTATGATTTCTGAGTCTCTGAAAACCTTTAATTCTTTGACATTAAGATATATGGATTTGTTTAACCCTTGCACCAGGGCTTCATACTCAGCAATGTTGTTGGTGCACTCGAATTCTATCCTACAAGACAAGAAATGACACCTACCCCTTGGGTCAATTAGAATGCACCCCACTCGTAATCCTTCTTGTGACTTGGATCCATCAAAATAGAGGGTCCAAATACATGAATGACAATCATTCCTTCCTTCACCATTGTTGATGTTGTGTTGTCCACCCTTTCCTTCCACCCGACCTGGCACGGGGTTTTGACAAAAGAGAGAATCTTCTGTCGGCATCAACAATTTCTCATGGAAAGGAAGCTCAGAGTTTTGGGTAAGCAGAACATTGGATATGAGGGGAGGGAAGTTCCTGAAGTAGGAGTCACAAGAATAATTATCCAATATGGGAAAATCCGTGGAGGTTGGTTCATTAGGGGCTTACAGATTGGTGATTGTATGCTTCAGATATCTCTCCCTATCAATTTGGATCATGCTCTTGTATCCATTCAGTGGTAGTCAAAGGTGTGCCCAGTTAGTACTAAAGTATCCATTCATCTTTTCAGACCAATCTCGGCTCAATAATAGCCCATATGCCTCAGGGATATCTACTACAATGATATCGATTACCTACATGAAACTAGGGTGTGTCGCTATCCTGATCATCACATCTTTGAGTTCCCCCATAACCTTGACCTGGGTTCTATCTAGTTTTATAACATGCTTATCACTTTTGAGAGGGACAACACCTAGTTTATTACAAATGGCCAAGGGCATGACAATAGAAATGCTCCAGAATCTACCAGACAAAAGGTCTCTCCTTCCTGCCTTATGAGTAGGTGTTTATCGTTGGTTTTCTTGCCAAATCTGTAGGGGGTAGATTCTTCTCTCGACCATCGCCAGTGGTCAGTTTTTATACCGAACTTAGAGCCTACAATAGAAGGTCTTTCTGCTGAGGGATTATAAATGCATCCATAACTTATATATTATCTTTCAGCTTCTTCAAATCTTCGACTATGTTATAATATAGTTTAGGGGATTCCCGCGTATGGATGCTTAGAGGTTGTTTACTAGGAGCGATAGGCATTCTCAGGCAGTCGAGAGTTAATTTACTTTGTGAGACACGGGTGGCATTGATATCTTTTGGGCTGGGTTGATCCTTACTACGTGTTTGTACCACCGATATCTCTGTGGGTGGTGCCTGAGGTTTAAACAGATCATTCGAAGACACGATCACGTCGAAATCCCATATCAACATGGTCGTGTCTTGTGATAGGTCAGCCTCTTCTTGATCGACAATGTTAAAGGCTGAACTGTCAGGTGGTTCGGTCAGAGAGACTTCGCCCAGAAAATGATTGGCCATTAAATTCATGGCGTTGAACCACTGAGGACATTCCCTTTCTGAGTGGTTCTCTTGGTAGTAAGTACATAAAGACTCAGATGCAACATTCCCTAAGTCAATGTTTAGGTTGGCTGGGGGAGGTTCAATTTCTTTGAAAGGCTAGTTTCTTTTAAAGAAAGGCTTATAGGGTCTTTGGCCTTGGTTTCCGTCACCCACATTTATTTTCATATCCATAATCTCATTTGATAGTTTCTTGACCATGCATTGTAGGTATTCTATATCCCCATTACCCTTAGCAGGAATTGGTTCAGCCGTCTTCCCCGTTGGTCTAGTCAAGAGGAGTCCTCTCCTAGGAGGGGGATGGATTTCTTTTCTCGCTAGAGATGCCTGGCCTTCTTTACACCCTTTCATATGGAACTCTATCATCTTTGCCTCTTTGAAATTCTCTGCGAGGGTTTTCTTAGTGGCTCTTTTAATGAACATGGAAATAGAGGCTAGAAGAGCGTTAGCATAGACCTCGATTTGCAACTCTTGAGCTGGTGCTGTTGCGGGCTAAAAATTGTTTAGGATAGTCATGAATCTTTGATTGAAATCTTTGACCCTTTCCTTTGGGGTCATGGTGGCTACGAACAATTCAGCCATAAGGGCTCCCGTAGTAGTTTCTTCGACAAATTTGTCTAGGAATTCCTTTTGGAACTTAGTCCAGCTGGTTATGGATCATACTAGAAAGTTAAAATACCAAGTGGAAGCCAAGTTCTCAAACATGTAGGGAAAAATACTGCATACCATGTCTTCATGTTGAACGTTCATAAGCCTGATCGTGAGTATGAACTTCTTGATATGATCTTTGGGAAATCTTGAGGTCTCGAGATCATACTTGGGGAGAAACTTTTCTAGGTGCTTAGGGAATTTGTGCATTCGTCTAGGGACAACCATGGAGTCCCTGGCCAACCAAGTTTGGTCGCCTTAAAGTGGAACTTCTCTCTCCTCCTCATTACCATTGTTCTCTTCCATATCTTCGGAGTTGGAGTCAGGCTCTTCCTCCTCTGAAAGATCATTAGGTTTGGAGATGTCGCCGACTGGTGTCTCGAGTATGAGGTCAAGAGGTTCTTGGATTTCAGTGATCACAAAGTCTATTAAGTCTTCAACGGAGTGTACGAAAACTTCGTTGGGAGTGATGACCACTAGTCCGCCTTATTGTTTTCTTCAAGGGAGGATGGGGGCGAATGGAAACACATCGATTTGTCGAGCGTAAGCTCTGGTAATCCTTCTAAACTGATTCACTTCCTCATGAGGGAGGGAATAAGGTATTTCAGGGTGAGGATATCCTTCCTCCGAGTGGGGTGAGTTATCTTCTTTGAGAATACTCGGTAAAGGTGAGTTGTCTGTTGGATGACTAGCCATGCATGTGGGCCATTACAAATCTATAGGTTGTTTGGAATATCATATAAATTACATATTTAGCTATTCATTCTCAGGCCCTCCCTTTAGTGCCAATTCTGTTGATGGGTCTTAAACCCCTTAACTCAACAGTAGGAACCAAACCCGCCACCGAGGCCCAATTAAACTCTCCAACATTTGTGATTGGAATGGTTCTCCAAATCTCGTGATCCAACCAACTTAATCGATGGTCTTTATGTTTTCTTGTGGAGGCATCTCCTTCAGTCGGGATTTTCTCTTTTGGTATTTTCTCTTTAGTTAGAATAAATGTGAGAAAAAGGCGGTATAAACCAAATTGACCACACAATGATAAGGAAGTCTAAAGAGTGGGAAAGGTCGGGCTCGGGATAACCCTCACTCTGGCATGCATACAATGATATCCTACCACAGGCCTAGTAATAATACTTTAACCGTGTGAGAACTTGATCACTAGATGATATTTTAACCTAAACTATCTAAGAAACAAAATGACAACAAATTTAACTACTACAAAAGAGGTTGATCTTGGAATAAACCTCTACTCAAACATGCAAATGATAATCCTATACCACAGGCCTAGTAATAATATGTTAACCATGTGAGCATCCAATTACTGTTTGAGAATACTAATTATTAGAAGAAAACATTTATATGATAAGATCAATAGAAAGAAAAATAATTCATCTACCATAATCCTTCATCATATATCCACAAAATGATTCATCATTTCCATTATTAAAGAAAAGAACAGCAAAGCAATTGCACCAGATAACTTGACAATATATTCGATAGCTCTTACTTGTTATATCTTCTCATGAACTGAATAGGAAATAGTTCTTCTCCGGGCTCAATTACACATGCATATGATGAAAACAAATTTGTCTCTGGTCCAGAAGGACTTCTTCATTCATAGAAGCTCCAAAATAATTCTTAACAACTAGAAAGAAAAGAGTTCTTGCAACAAACCATCGACCCCTAGACCATCAATTGATGTTCCTATTTATAATATAAAGTCTTAACAGTAATTAATGGTAAAACAAAATTTGAGCTAATAAAAAATCACCACGTGGCGTCATCATCTGACAATCTTTCAACAATTTTCCCAAGTCATTTCTTGAAAAGGGTGGATTCTTTCATAATCGGACCATCTGATACAGAGTTCTTCACAAGTATTCTCCCACGGGAATCTATGATGTTCCATTGCGGCTGCATATATCCCTCTAATGTATGTTGCATGTGCTTGGTATTTTATCAAGGTGGAATTCAGTTGTTGTAACATGGTTTTATCTCTGATCCGATGTTCTGTGAATTGTCGCACCTGTCTCAGGCTTGCATCGACTACCTTCGCACACTCTTTGGCCCATAGGGAGTCTTGTTCAGCATACATCTTGAGCACATTTCTTGTGTCAATAAACTCACTAGGGTTGTTGAACTTGGGGAGCTTGATATCTTTCATTACTTTATTAATTTTATCCCAGTGCTTCTAGCACTTGGCATATTGTTCTTGGATCTCTTGATGTGGATCTCGGGACATCTTAGTCCAGTATTCTACGAATCTCTTTATGTATTCGAGGGTATTTTTACTTAACAGTCGAATTCCATGTTCTTCCTTTTATCGACCCTATTGGACTGCCTTAATGTATTTGAGCCTTTCCACCTCTTACTGTTCTCTTTCATGACATCATTCCATCTCCTTGCATGCTACGAGAGTCATGACAGTGTCCTCCTGGAATTGAATTATATTTTCAGTTAACAGGGTTCTTTCTATCCTGTACTCATTCTAAACTCATGAAAACTCACTCTTCAAATATGTCGTTGTCTGTGTGGTGCCTTTATAATACTCAAAAATATGCCGCAAGTGTTCCAGTTCCTTCAGAGTATCTTCTACTTCTCTTTCATCCCTCCTGGCCCTATCCTAGGTAGCATCAGAGAGGGATTCTCCCACATATGTTAGTTCAAATGTGAGAGCATCTATTGTGTTCATCAATCTTTCCTCTATGGTAACAAAAATAGAATGGTGCACAATAATCTTCCTCTTCTTACCAGTCCTTTGCACAATGGCCTTTCTCTTTTGATCATAGGAGATCGCATAGATGTCTGCCACTTC
>JZKD02S1433777.1:0-11062 GCA_000966675.3 Picea glauca
GAGCTTCCTGATTTGCTTCTGCAAATTATAGGTTGTCCTTAGTATTCTTTGGATCCTTTTTGGATCAGTTTTCTAGATTTATCTCTCACAATACAAGCCTAATAATGTGTATTTGTTTTTCAACATATGAATCCTTTGTTCACTTACCACATCAGGTACGTAGACAGAGCTAATCGTTGGACTCGAAATCTCGCTTCGACAGCCTGAGCCATTTACACCCCCAACCATGTGTTGCTTCATACCAATGACATATGCCTCGATCCTTCAACCAATAACCAAGAAGAATATGCCGCTATCATTGGTATCCTCTCCGAGGCAAGTCACCTTCATATTTGTCACCTTAGCATTCTCTTAGATTCTCAGCTCATCATCCATTAGCTCAACAATGTGTATTGTGTATGAAATCCATCTCTTTATCTCAAGTACTTGCAATTCAAACTTTTGTTACGAAATTTTGAGTCTATCACATTTACTCATATTACTAGAAACCTCAATCAAATGGAATATCACATGGAAAATCAAGTACTAGATTGACGTTTATCACATTAAATGTACACATCAAATTCATCCATCATCTAATAAAAACAAGTATACCAACCATATCATCAAAACATCAAACGCATAAATGTAACCAAATGGTCTACTCATATATATATCATCAAATGTCAAATATGTGTTTGATACAAAAATACAATATGCCTTAGCTCCACTGGCTAGGCCCTCTCAATTAATCAGTCTATAAAAAATGGGAGGTCATAAGACTCCTATACATCACACAAAATCATGCTTAGCCTATGACATGTATCCCTATCATCTAGGGTGACCCTAATTGGGGTACATCCCCACCAGCTGGGGGATCCCCCTGTGGGGGAATATCTCTCGTAGGGATCCACCCAGTCATGGCGGCCCTTGCTACTGCTACATGTTGAACCAAGGATCGCCAATGAGGGTCCCCACCAATGCACCACTCCAGTACTCCCTCGTTCTCAATCCATGACCATAGGTCCTCTGGTACCCCATCTAGTATGACCTCGAACCATCGTTTCAACGTCTCCATCTCCAGGTCCCAGGACCCATCCTGCTCTCTACCATGCCCAACTATTTTCCACACCATAACTACATGGGATGGACCTTCCCTAGAATTGACATATCTGCGATGCCTCCCCGCTCTCCCCTTTGCATCTCGCTCGTCCTCTAAGCCCTATGTTGTGTCAGCCTCTCGACCGTTGGGCCCCACATATGCATATCCAAAGCAAAAATGATGCATCAATAATCAGGATATACAAGCATATCAAATAAAATCATATTAAAATATGTGAAAGTACAAAATTCTCACCTCTGTCACCCCACTCCTCACTCGGTGGCAATTGCATATCAGGGTGCTGTAAAAAATCAATCTCGTGATATGAAAATTCATAGAAAACCTGTGGAGTTTTCCACCAGAAACGATCAAACAGAGTCATAAAATACTATCCCACACAAGCCCCTCCCTGACATGGCAACAACTGTGCCCACCTAACTAACCTAGGCTCACGCACCCTAGGCAAGTCCAAAATCCCCTGCGGGCGTAGCAGTACCACCTGCTTAAACAGAAAGGCACATAAGATGGAACTAAAGGCGAACTCATCGCCCCTCACTTCCACACACCTATATAACTGGGATACCATACACTCATGCATCATGCGATCCCATGTAAACATTTGTCCCCCCATCACCTGCTCGACAATAACCATTTGAGTGCTTGAGCTGCGTAGGGTCCCCAAGGACCCGTAGGCCTGTACCACCATCACACAAAGAAATTGCATCTCCAAGGAGTCAATAGAAGCTATGCTAATTGAACCACCACTCATGATCGTTGTCCCAAAGCAATAGCGATTGACCAATTCCCCCACACGCATCCCCGCAGGGATCCTAAGCTATGATGCTAAATCCACTCCCTAAAAAGGCAGCCTTGTTAGAACATAAATATCAATCTCCACAGAGATGTGGATCTCCTACCACCGCACCACAAAGACCTGATGATATGGATGTCACATCCTCACAATTAAGTCCAGTAACGCCTCATGTGACCAAATCAACGCACAGTAAAAGAATGTCAACAATCCGGCTTAGGATAAATGCCATTGGATGCAGGCATCCTCCCTCACCATCCTCCATAGAGACTCCCAGTCTCTCTCACTCCACTGAACTAGCATCCTCTCACATTGATCTTCAACCTGGATCCAGTCCAACATGTATGTTTTAGTTTTTCATCATTTATAACAACTTCCCAAACCCACCCAAAGAAAACTACATTTTTCCGTGCAACTGTTCCCCAAACAGTTGCACACTCCTACGTGACTGTTTCCTTGATAGTCACTCACTTCTGCATGACTGTTTAGCCAACAACAACGCATGTCAGTGTGAATAATAGCTTAACATTTGTGCATCAACTGTGCTCCTAAAACCTAGAAAGTCCTGCACATATGCGTGATGTTTCATATAACAGATGTGCATATGTGCGCAATTGTCCTTCCAACAACCGTGCACATTAGCGCAACTGTTATTTCCATAGCTACGCCCAACCCCCACCATGGACCGCATGGATGAAATTCAGATACCCACGTACATGTGTGCACTAGCAATCGATACAATTGCACACTATGTGTAGCTATATCAATTACATCTGTGCACATATGCAATGGAATCCCAACATCCCCCATGCGAAAATACTTCCTAAACCCTAAAAATATCATACGATCCTTCGTACAACCCCCAACCCCTCCCCAAATAACACCTAACCTATGCAGGAGGTTTTGAAGGCTTACTTGACTCTCTCATGGCCTGAATCCGAGCTCTTCTTCTCTCACAAGGATCACCAATGTCCAATCTCCCAGCTCACAAATCTCCACAACAACAAGTACAAATGAGGTGGCTATGTGGGCCCCATGCCCTTATATATAACCTTTTTCAAAACTTCCTCATGTCCATTCTGGAGCATTCAAGGTCTATTTAGCACACCATTCACACCTATGGGATCCAGAATCCCTCACCTTCACAATGATACTCTCGGATACTCATTTCATCCTAGAGCTTCAAGGACCCCTTTTGGCACCCTGGGCGCAGGTATGCATCCCATGCTCACATTTCATTATCAAGAAACTGTTATGTATATTTTATCATTAGATATTATTCACTTTGGGTATTTGATGTTTGTATGTGAAATTACTCAGTACAACAATATACAACCCATTAAGTTTTTGCCACCTTATCACCCCTTCAGGTATATGTTCAAAACTGGCATGCACTCACACCCTCTACCAATAGTTGCATATCCCAGTTACACCCCTTGACATTTATCCTTAGGATCCCCACACCCGACGATGTGGTACCATCACCTCCATTGCATAATGATACTCTCAACCAATAACATTCTCACCTCCATGAGTTGTCCCACATATATTTACCCTTTGACATATTAACACTCATGTTTTTCTATCCATTAGGATCAAGAGTCCTGGTCGTGTTACATCCTAGAGTAAGAATCTCATACTTCTTCCTCATCATCATTCTAACCACCCAATTATGGACTCCCATGTCATGTTCTCAGTTACATTAAATGCACCCTCACATTATCATTAACCCTCCATATCATCCAACATCAATTGCCCATTTGCAAACTCATGCTCCATTCATCTACTTGGTATAGAAACTAACCAATGGGGCCCCCACTGTCCACCAATATATACTTGTGCCTTGTACCATCCAAGCCATACTTCATTGGGGCACCCATTTCTGTAATCGTAATTTCAACCTCATTATTTATTCATTTAGTAATTGTATAAAGCATCTTTCAATTCTAGTAAGTACAATAGATTTTGGTCGTCACAACAAACGATGTTTTTTTTCCTTGGCATGCAACAAACCTTGTCGCCCTTGGTTGGGGAATTTTTACTTCCCTCATTACCTCTGTAAGATATTTGTACCTTGGCTAAAATTCTAACCATTACAGACACCCATTTCCCACATCGTTATATTTTTACCTATGTTACATTTCCTTATAGTCTCACCCACTCAACACAGTTTCACCCCATATCTAGTCGTCCCGTTGACACCAAATCGTGTTTTATGGTTGTTACCACACATCATCACCCCCCAACCAAGGGAAGTTCTTGAATTCCCTATATTTTAGACATTGTTCATGATTATCATCCCATTCACCTTCACCAATATAGTTTCTGACACCATTTTGATCAATCAGATGTCAAGAATCCCTTTGCTTCTTGCAGTCACATCACCTTTCGTTTCGACATCAACGAATTCCCAGAAAGGTGGCAATATATTTACTCTCATTCCATAGTCAATGAGTATCCTCAGATGACACTAAGAGAGTCCTCATTTCCCTCTGATGTCATTTATCCCCATGACATTCGACTCCAACACAATTTCATGTTACAGTGGATTGTACTTTGTGATCGTTGCATTTTTCAGTAGAAACCGAAGACCTATGAATTTGTTAGGCCATCAATGCCTCCGAGTCATTCACCACTCAATTCAGAGCTAGTCCAGTCATTAGAACTGTCATATGTTGTTTGTCATGCCCGTGAGGGTACTGCAGATGTCCACTTTTTCAACAGTTCCAGTTAATTTTATCCTTTTATGGTTTCATGACACATGCATGGGGCATGCTCGCCTTGTTTGTACAAAATTTTATGTTTTCGAGAATACCTGATACATATATTTTTGTCCCCTCTCCCTCCAATGGATTCCTCTCACTATCCCTCATGAAAAATTTCTCTCACTTCTATACAATGGCGTCATCAACAAAATAAACAATGATGTATTTCAGCTATAAGTATGCTCCTAACCTCACACATCAGGGGCCATATGTTATCACAAAAAAATCTCTCACCACAAACAAATACAATGAATGAAGAAATAGTTGGCACAATCACAACATACTCCCAATAAATATGGAAGGATTACACTCAATTTAGCAAGATAAGCACAAAAATATGCAAAAGTGGGTTGAAAGTCTATGTGTATTCAACACTTCCAACGCATGCACATCTGCATGGTCTAACATGGTGTACGACATGCACAGTTTCCATACTACACAACTGATAGACAAAAAACCTGCATGGTTTGCGAAAACCATACTACACAACTGATAGACAAAAAACCTGCATGGTTTGCGAAAACAATTCATTGATGATTTTGGTCAGGCCTCAACCACTTCTGGGATGGAGTGGATCTCCCACATACCCAAAATCGCCCCCGAATTCCTCTTTGGGATCACTGAAAAGGATGGGAGGTACATCCAAAGGCCTCCCATTCACATTTGAAACTAGTTTGGAAAAATCTTACGATCCTCTCTTATAAATAGAGGGCCATTGTATGAAAAAAATAAGAAGCAATTTGAGTATTGTTATTCTATTCAATTTTTCTTTGAGAAGCCATCTTTCTCCTTGAACTCTCCGAGCATTCATAGCTAGGGTTGCACCTGTCTCCTCTTGAGAATTTCAACCATCAATTCTTCACCATTGTATTTTCATTTTTAGCCATTGTTAGAAGAGAGAAAGATTTGTATTTGGGGACTCAAGAGCCTTCTCAAGGAGGAATATGGGGACTCATAAGTTTCCATATTTCTCCAAGGTGTTATCAATTCGAAGATCAGTCTCATTTGGTAGCTATTCCTTGTGTCTCTTTCTTGCATCTATTTTAGTTGTTCCATGCTTAGTTTAGTTTTATTTATTTTTTATTTACTTCTTTTTTTCTATTTAGTTGAGCCACTAATCAGGGATGATTTTAAGGATGAAAATTTATTTTAAAATGTAGAAACCTTGGCGAATCTTACAAATCCTTCATATGCCAACTATAAATGTTTGGCAATATTTTTGTAAAAATATTCATATTTCTAAATATTTTATATAGTTTTTATAAAATTTTGGCGAGTTTTAAGGTAAATTTTTTTTATCCTATAGAATTTGGGCGAATCATTTTTAAAATAGCAAATCTCATTTTTTGAAAAACCATGGAAAATTAGCCCATGAGCGAAATTTAGCCCCTAAAATCATCCATGCCACGAATCAACTAACAAAATGATATGATGTCTTTCTAGCCTAACTAGATAGTTAAGGAACCTATTTTTTCTCACCCAAGTGGAAAAAATAACCCAACACAAATATTATATCATCCACATATACCACTACAACAATCATATTTTGTTCTTTAATTTTGATATATAGATTACTATTAGTAGTTCCTCTCTTATATCCTTTTTGTTGTAGATGTTGATCAATTCTTGAGAACCGTGCTATAGGGGCTTGTTTAAGACCATACAGATCCTTCTTCAATTTGCATACCTAAACTCTTCAGGTTGTTCTATGTAGACTTCTTCTTCTAAGGTCCCATTCAAGAATGTTGACTTGACATCCATCTGATATATTTTGAAGTTTTTGAAACATGCAAATTCAAAAAACATTATGATGGCTTCTAATGTTTCTATTGGGGCAAAGGTTTATCCAAAGTCAATTCCTTCCACTTGGGCATATCCCTTGCATACTAGTCTGGATTTACTTTTTACGATCTTTCCATTTTCATTGAGTTTTTTTTTGAATATCCATTTGGTTCCTACCACATTTTTATCTTTAGGTTTTGGAACCAGTTCCCAAGTCTTAATTTTATCTATTTGATCAAGTTCCTCATTCATTTCTTTTATCCAATCCTCACTTTTACAGGCTTCTACAAAATTTTTAGGCTCTATTAGAGAAATCATTGCTTGTTCTTCATATAATATTTTTATCCTTGTTTCTACTCCAAAACTCTTGTCTCTTATAATTTGACTTTCTAGATGATTATTTTGAACCCTTTTTTATGTTGTTTTTGGCATGGGTGTCTCTTCTTGAATGTTTTCTTCATCACTATGTTAGCACTCCGTAAATATATTTGGCTGATAAAAAGACGGCGAAGGTAACTTTTCCAACCAACTTTGAGACCCGAAACTAGCCTTTCGGATCTGAAGAGGGCTCTCTCAAAGAAAGAGACACAATACATCCGACTATCACAACTATAATATTTTCATCAAATCACAGGACCTTTGCATTAAATTTTAGTCAAAAAACTCACATTACATACAATAGCAGTCATTTTCTCAAAATTGCCAACCAACCTGGCTTACATCGAAAAGATAAAATATATAAGCGAGGGTGATGCTTGGGATGCCTTGCTTTCTAATTGCTAACATTAAACTAGGAAAAGACTGCGCCACATGCATCAGAGACTCTTCATATGACACTATCCAAAAATAGGTAACAATTACACCTGTCTACTAATGAATCCCTTCAGGTTCGCCATGGGGCCTGATCATCGATCAGAATCCGACGTAGGGAAAAATGTGTCGCTGAATCTCTTGATCGGGTATCCTGGAAAACATGTGTCTGTAAAAAATTGTTGTTTGCAATGTTGGTTTCATTTCCTGTTACATGCCTATTTGCTGGAGAGATGCATGCAACAAACAACTGTTCAATTATCTCAACCATTATAAAAAATGGTAATATGCTTCAGAGGACACGTATCACTCAAAAACTGCCATGAAGAAAAATTCCACCCATTAAACTTTCTCTTTTTGTGCGCTGGCAAGAGCCACGCAGATTTCCTGTTCTGTCGCTCCACATTCTCTGGGATTCTCTGTGTGCTTCTCTTCTTCCAACCTTTTCGCCTCTCGCAACTGGACAATAACATTCTGCGCCTCTCTAATCTTCCCTTTCATCCATGCCACGTTCCCTCCACTACTCTGTGCAGCAGATGCTTCCGCAGTCTTTGTCGCTAGCTGTCTCTTTAATTCCCTGTTCTCTTGGTAAATCTCGGTAATAGCCAACTTTGATTTCTCCAGCTACTGAGATGGATTTTCCTCATTCACTCCCACGACGTCAGCTTTACTTGTTCTGATCCTGCATTCCCAACTCAGTTTCCCAGCAGGTCCTGGATGGATGACGCGTCCGAGTAGTCCTCCAGATGCCACTCTGACATGCGGTCCTTATGGAATTATAGCCTTCATGACCTCCTCATTCTTTCTTGGCCTGCCCCTCCTCCAAGGTAGTTGTTGTTTGGAGGAGGAGGCTCTTGTCGTCTCCCTCTCCTATATGAATCCATCTATTTCAGATGTTCCATGACTTGATTTGGTCTCTTCTGTAGGTGAAAGAATGATTTCTTCCACGTCTTTGGGAATGGTTGCTGCGGGTGCAAAAGAATTCCAATCTCTTTGAGGTTCGGACCTCGCAGTTTTGCCTCTTCACGTGCCCTTCCCTATGCTTTGAGAGGCCACCATGGTGTGACCAAGGTATACTCTATCTGTAGTGTTTTAAATGAATGCACCGGGGGACGATTTTGAACCATCTGAATTGGCAAAGGAAAACCATGAAAAGAGCTTAGGGCTGGTTCTATGACTGGAGGACACACCAAGCATCTGATATTTATAAAAAATCGACCAAGAGAGGAAAAAATGATGGAAACTAATGAATTTATGGCGATGATATGTTTCAAGTCAAATTTCAGGTTGTTCATGGAAAATCCGCACGTGTGGAATGCAGGTGATACGGTTTGCTGTGCATGTATTAATACGAAAGATGCGATTTTTCATTCCTTCGGCCTTCATGGTGGAATGATAACAACTGTGTCACTTGCTGATGCGACCTTTATTAACCACTTGACTTGACTGGGGTATGTAGAAACTGGCTTCTTAATAGGATTCGACCTTTTGGGAAAAGACATGCCCGTACCACGTATGCAGTTTCTGACTCTAACACCCTTTCCCATTTCCAAGGGCCAACTGGCCATTTGATCACTTCAGCCTCACGTTGTTACGTACTTGACTTCACATGTTTGGGCACATGGATCATTACGTAACTCAAAAACGACTTTAAATGGAAAGAAAAATGGTAGCGTTAACAATTGGCTCCAACGGGGATGTTATCCTCCCTGTGAGGTAGGAAAGAAAAGTAGACCAGGTGCCTGACCATTGGGATTTATTTGACATCTAGACACTAATTAATATAAACGACAGACGAAAAAAACAAACTAGACTCGATGACACAACTTCTAAGACTTCAGCATAAACTCAGGGCCTTCACTTCAGGCTTCAATTCATTGCTGACCTACTGACTCGACTCAATTTAAACAACTATTTATAATGACAAATGACTTAAACAAACTTTATTTCATTAGGTAAAGTTTGAGGAACCTGCCGTTTATAGGCCCCCAACCAAGACACTCTCCATCCAGTACTTTCAAGAAATAAGAATTATCTCCATAGTACGCACCGATTTTGTACGACCCTGTCCAAAGGTGATTGAACTTTCCGTGTTTTCCTTTATCTTCATTTATTGCGTCCCATCTCAACACCAAATCTCCCACCTGAAGATATTCCTGCTTGGAATGTTTGTCAAAATATTTCTTTATATTCTCCCGATAGAGTTGAGATCGATTATACACTTTCTCCCTCACCTGCTGCGTGTGAATCAACTGTTTTATCCTCCTTTGTATATCATTTGGCTTAGCCTCCAGCTCTTGCAACAATTTCCTAACGGGTGGTCCCAATGCGAGTAAACGATCTGAAAAGGTGACGTTGATATGGACTTTTTGGTTGTAATCCGATCTTCCCACAATGCGTAGATAAGCTTCTTATGCCAGGCTCTCTTTTTGTCTTGCAAGAGCCTTTTGATGATTATGGTTAGTCTCTTATTCAAGGATTCTGCTAACCCATTTCCCTATGGATAATATGCCATGGAATGCCCCAAGGTTATGTTATAATCCTGACAGAAATTCTCCATCCTTTTAGACTTGAACACGGCCACATTATCTGTTATGATCTTAAGAGGACACCCGAACCTTGAGAAAATGTTTGTATCTAGGAACTGTATGATGACCGCGTTAGTGGCTTGGTTTTTGGGGACTGCCTCAATCCACTTCATAAAATAATTGGTGGTCGTGAGAATCCATTTATGCTACATGGAGGATGGTGGGTTTATCTCTCCTATGAAATCTAGGCCCCACTTCATGAAAGGCGCTTCGACTGAGACCGAATTTAATGGAAGATGCTGTAGCTTTCTTCTCCCGTCGAAAATATGGCACTCGTAGCAGCTGGAGACCTCTTTGTATATGTGAGCGAAAATCGTCGGCCAATAATAATCAACCCTCAAGATCTTGTGCTCGATGGTCTTCCAATAGTGGTTCCCCCCACAGTCACCTCTGTGAAATTACTATATGGCCTGTTTAGCTTCGTCTTCCAACAAACAACTTAACAATATTCCTCCGACATCTTTCCAATACAGTGCATTATCCAAAACATAGAACTTAACCACCTTAAGCTTGAGGAATCTTGTCTTAGTATTGCTCACGCCTGGAGGGGCCTTGATATTTTCTAAAACATATATGATGTCTGCATACCACGACGAATCAATGAAGCTTTGAGGTATCTGCGCAGCTTTTTCTTCTTGAGGACACTCCAATAGATCGACAATGAAGTTCATACCTACAACGTCACAGTCTGCCTGCGCCATCAATTTCATGAGGCCCTGACCCTTGATAAACTTTTTCGGCTTGATCTCAAGTTCGTATTCTAACATAGAGACTATCCACTTTCCTCTCCTTCCTTCCGGATCAGGCTGAGTTACGATGTCCTTTACTGAACTGCTGGGTACACAGGTGATGACATGGGAGTGCAAGATGTATGTCCTGAATTCCTTCAAATATTTTACTAAGGCATACACTTTCTTTTCCATAATGTCATACTTTAGGAGGGCATCGCACAGTGTTTGGATGAAGTAGGCTATGGGTTTCTCGAAATTCTATTCGTCCTTCTGCAACAGTACTCTGACGATAGTGTGTTATGAGGTGAATGAAAAAAGGAGGAAATCCTTCGTAAAGTTCGGGTTGGCTAACACCGAGGCTTTATTCAGAGCCACTTTGATATCTTCTAAGGACCTCTTGGATTCTAGGTTCCATTTAATATCGTTTCCCTTCCTGAGAATACAAGCTATATGTTTTATGATTTCTTCCAGGTTTGGGATAAATCTCCTCAAAA